>JADBJO010005520.1:30000-42500 GCA_016801955.1 Conus betulinus
CTGAAAAGTTCTTGTTCTACATAAAGAGTAATGGACAGGAATGACTGGTGTGTCTCCATTTATTCACCAAGATGGTTTCCTGCAGAGTGACAGTATCAGCAAGGCTGAAATTCTGAACCCCCTGTTTCAGTCCGTCTTTACAATTGTGGGCACCAAGTTCATGTCAGCTAAGGAGAGAAGAAAATATATATCTAGCTATGAATGACATCCTCGTTGTTTAAGATAGGGTATGATGAGTACTGATTAGTTGTTTCAAACATCAATCGACGAGAGGAGAGTGTCTCAAGACTGGAAGAAGAAGGCTATATTTGTACCCACCTGTGAAACGGGGGACAAACACACACTATCCTGTGTCCCTGATGTCGATTACCTGCGAGATCCTGGAACATATCGTTTACAGCAGCATCATTAAATACCTGCAATGTCGCCAGATCCGCACAGAAGTCCATCAATGATTCCAAAAGTAGCCTACCGCTCATGCGAAACTCAGCTTATAGAGACACGCACGACATCAAAAAAACACACACACACACACACACACACACACACACACACACACACACACACACACACACACACACACACTCACACACACACACACACACACACACACACACACACACACACACACACACACACACACACACACACACCTCGCCGAGGGAGGTGGAGTGGGTTTGACGCTACTGGAATTCTCCAGCGTCTTCGACAATGCAGGCCTACCCCCCACCTGCATTTGCAGCACAAGCTTCACTATTACAGTGTTCGGGATAAGCTTACTATAGGCCTACTTAAGTTGATACAGTCTTTTCTGTCTGGGAGACACAACACGTGGCGATTGAGTGAAGGGATATGTTCATCACAAGCACTGTTTACACCAGGCGTGTCGCAGAGGACGGTGCAATGACCGCTTCTGTTCTTGGTCTACATAAGTTATCTCTCTCTGAATCTATCCAACATTCAGACACCAAACTTTCTGCCGATGGCAGCCTACTGTACAGGAAAGTGGCAACCATCAAGATCACCGAAACCCTGCTCCAAGAAGAGCTGGATGCTCTAGGGAATTGGGAGAGGGTCTGGCAAATGGAATTCAACCCAGGCAAGAGCAGTTTTATTTATATTCAGCCCTGAAAGACAAGGGATTCTCTAAACGTCTACTACTATCTTCACAGACACTAAGACTATCAAAGGGAAGCAAATGCCTAGATATGGCCATCACTTATATCCTCCCCTGGACCAACCACATTCAAAATGCATCTGCAACTGAAGGGCAACAGGTCAGTCTGCCTCCTGCGAGGTAACTTCAACAAGTGAAAGGTAAAAGTATGGGCCCGCACGAACAGAGAGTTAAGACCTTTCTCAAAGTAGACCAGAGATGAACAGACAGATATGTCAATAACAGTTACAGAGACCAAATAATAAATAAATAAATAAACAAACAAAACAAACTGGTAATGTTTCCACCATGATTCAACAATCTACCATGGAAGAGAAAAACAATTAACCCATTGATCATGCTGAAAATCAGCAGCGGCGTTGTAGACACTGATCCAACTGCCTTTCTCAAACAGGCTCTGATTCAAAATCCCGAGGGCCTTGTCCGAGCTTTGTAAAGAACAGAATTGCCGCCCGTCTGTGTTCTACACATTATTTCCTCGGACTATGTTCGAGTAGAATAAACTCAGTCGCCGCGTCATGAACCTGCACCCTGAAGTTCATATTACGACTCAGCGGCAGTAGTCCCCCACAGTCACTCTGGCAGCGCCTATTTAATTGCAACTAACATGCATTGACTTCACGCAGAACAGTCAACGTTCGCAAGGAAACCCACTCCTGTTTAACGATGAAATGTGTCCAGCTGCGATTGATTTACTCATTTTCTTTTCTCTTGTTAATTCTGTTTTACTTACTTTTTAAAACTATCAGCTGATCCGGTCTTATGAAGGGGAAGAAGCGTGTACAATCAGACGGAGATCAGACAATAGAGTGGCCGCCCTTTTTAGTGGTCGGGGAAAAGAAAGACAAAAGCCGACTCTCAAAGCTCAGGAACTCTGCATTTTTGATGCCGAAATCGCTAGATGTCTTCCTGGTTTGGGATGCATTTAATTTGGTTTATTTTCACTATATACTGAGTCCAGAATAAGGTATGCATGTTTTTTCTGCCTTGCTTTTGCTCATGAGTGTTGAGACAAAACAATATAATGCTGATTGTGTTTCTCAGCTTTTCCTCAGTTTCTCTGTCGTGTGGTGGGTGAGACGGTCACGATCTGGTGATGTCGATACTTTCTCACACTTGCAGTTGCCACAAGGCCTAAATGGGTTCCGAAATTGATAAATACATTTTCATTTATTGTTGGAGCTCCATCCATGCTTTTGTATCGCATCCATTTATATTTGATTTGCCCGTCTGCACCTGTTTTTCATTACACCAGCCCAAATGATAGCGAGCAAGATGTAGGCCGAAGGAAGGAACAGAAAATGTTATTATCAGCAGATAGCGCGGAGTAGGCCTAAGATGGTACGATCATTTAGCATCCCCATCCCAAATCCCCTACGTCACTCCCTCTGAGTGATTGGAAAAAAAAGGAGTAATCTACCGATATAAAGAATTCTGAGAAAGCAATGAACAGTAGTAGGTAAAAAAACCAGACCACGCGCCGATCAATTTTAAGTTCATTCTTTGCCCAGTTCCCCCTGGCCATTAGCTTTAATGCGATTGTGCACATAATGACTGGGAACGATTTTGTACCATTTACACTTTGTGAATCGGCCTAGTGACTTAATGTTACGGTTGCCGGTTAGCTTAAAACTGCCCAGCGTAAAGTATAGTAAAGTGTCAATTTATTTTCACACTTGACTGGCAAAAAGAAAGAATGGGCGTTTGTTTTTGCTCATGATAGAGCTCACAATCAACCTGCATGCTGATCAAATTCTGTCTTCCTTGCTGTTGGAAAACTGTGAATTATTTCTTTGCAATTTTTACATGCCATTGTCTCTTTTAGCAGAGACTAATTTGTACCATGTAGTACAGATTCATACTGATTATTACTGTAAATGAAATTGAGATATGAGTTTTACCACAAGATCAGTTCATGGATCCTGTGCAATGTCAAACTTTGCAATACTCTGTTGTGTATAAGTGTTCCATTCACTGTCACTATTCAGCCACGTGTCTTATAATATCTCTGCCCAACATAATGTTTGCAAGATAAAGTGGCGCTAGGCTCAGCTTTTCTTGGCTCTCAGTGTGTAATTTGTTATTATTAGAAGACATCCTCGTCAACACCGATAGTGATACTTTTGAGGATGAAACTTATTTTTCCGTAGTTGCTTTCAGGCCTGGGATTTACCAGTTCCAATCATTTTGCAAACTTCCGGGATCTTATTATGATGAGTCTTTAGCTGTCAACGTTACATGAAGAAACTATAATTACCAGATTTTTTTTTTTTTTGTATTTTTTGCAGTATGTAAAACAATGGCCACCTGGTTCTGGCACTGACTGTTCCTCAACAACAAGGACTTTTAAACTCTGACGGTTAAAAAGGCTTTATGTCTAATCCAGTTTTATATCTTTTATTCCTCATTTAGTTGTTAGCTAGTCTTTACAGTGAACATTTCTTGTCATGTACTGAAATCCAGAGAAACTTTCCAAGTGAGATTGCACTGGTTTGGCTATTCTTTTTCGGTTGTTATGAGCAGTTATAAATGCTTTTTTTTTTTTTAATCCATGCTGAGAAAGTCAGTAAGTGTGTTAAAATATTCAAGGTGATCCATGGTTGAAGTGTGCAAAATAGTAAGTGAATAACAGGTCCATAATTTTCTTGATTATATTTTGCACTTTTTTTCCATGGAACAATAAAAACTTTCTTCCATTTCTTTGGAAACGCATTGTGATTGATACAGGCCTGAAATGGAACAGCGTAAACTTGCGTCTGGTTCGCTGGCTTTCTTTCCCTTAACATTAAGCACTCAGATCTTAACAAAGTTTATAGATATTAACCTTCTTCTTTCTGTTTACAAATGACTACTGCATATTGCAGAAAATGTGACATAACAATTCTGTAAAACTGCCAAGATGCATAGAAATAAGTCTTTAAATCACATTGGTAATTAAAGGAAAAAAGTGCCTGACTGACACTGACAGAAGAATTAGGTTCAAAACGAAGTGACTGAGGGTGGAAAATGAAGCAAAATTTAGAAAGAGAAGGGGTTAGTTACCACCAGGGACACAAACAGAGTATAAAGGGGTTAGTTACCACCAAAGACACACACAAACAGAGTATTAAGGGGTTAATTACCAGCAAGGACATATAGACAAACAAGAATTAGAATCATCTCAGGCTTGAGGAGTGTCCCCCCCCCCCCCCCCCCCCCCCCCCCCCCCCCCCCCCACCTCTTGTGTACAGAAGAGGTGCTGTGTGGGCAGGTAGTGTCAGAAAGAATATCCTGCCTTTTTCATGATTTTCTAGTTTTAAACAGTGTACATGAACATTGTACTTCAAAGCACTAAAGACATGTTGTTCTCTTTTGAAGAGCAATGATTTTGTAATCAATTTTTTGTTGAAATTACATTGTGAGAAACAGTGTGTATTGTGAGAAGGTACAGTGACACATTTGAAGAGGTTGAAAAATTTGTTACTGATAGAGTGACAAGTTTGAAGAGGATGAAAAATTTGTTATCCATTTTTAGTGATGGCGAAAAGAGAGGGAAGCAGTTCACCTCACTTCAGTTTGAACAACAAAGGTAAAACTTTTACTAAAAGTGTACTAAGAATTAATTTTCAAGATTTTGTTCTGCTATGTATGCTTAGACAGACAGACAGACAGAGAGAGAGAGAGAGAGAGAGAGAGAGAATTTTTTAATAAACAAACTTTGGTGGAATATATAAGTGATCATAGTCTGTGTCTTTTATAGTTTTAATACACTCATTGTTTAAATTTAAACAAACAAACGAACTCTATGATATTGAAAGCTGAATTCAGCTCAGAAGACTTATAGATGTCAAAATAATTAAACTCTAACATATATCAAGATGTCATCAAATTAAGTAGACATGTTAAGATACTTTGGAATAACAAAGATTGATGCAGAGAGAGAGAGAGAGAGAGAGAGTGTGTGTATATGTGTGTGTGTGTGTGTGTGTGTGTGTGTGTGTGTGTGTGTGTGTGTGTGTGTGTGTGTGCATGATGTGTATGTGCAGCTGTTGTAAGCTGATCCATTTGGGGCTCACTAGATTAGATAGCTGGTGTAAGAACACAGTGTTTTTGTGTTTGTGTGGACATGGGTGTTTGGGTGTGTTTTTCTGCCACTTTGAGTCAGTGTATCCTTTTCATTCTTTGTGCCTTTCTGTTTGAATTGTTGTTGATTTTTTCCCACTAATAATGTATTCATGACAAGTATATGATTGTTGTGTTTTTGTGTAATTTGCATATGTCATCTCTCTTTGTAAGAAAGTTCTGTTTCTCACATTCATTAAGTTTTATTTGACTTTATCTGTCTCAGTGTCTGTCAGTCTCAGTGCCTGTTGGTCTGTCAGTGTCATCTCTCTCTCTCTCTCTCTCTCTCTCTCTCTCTCTCTCTCTCTCTCTCTCTCTCTCTCTCTCTCTGAGCTCTGTCTGTTTTCCTGTCGCTGTTTCTGTCTTTCTCAGTTTCTGTCTCTCAATTAGTAAACTGCCTGTCAGTCTCTCAATATGTCTCTGTCTCTGATTGTTTGTTTCTGTCTCTCAGTCTGTTTTTTTCTGTCTGTCTGTCTGTCTGTCTGTCTCTCTCTCTCTCTCTCTCTCTCTCTCTCTGCGTCACTGAGCTCTGTCTGTTGTTTTCCTGTCGTTGTTTCTGTCTTCCTCAGTTTCTGTCTCTGTCTCTGTCTCTCAATCAGTAACTGCTTGTCAGTCTCTGAATATGTCTCTGTCTGTGATTGTTTGTCTCTGTCTCTCAATCTGTTTGGTTTTTTTTCTGTCTGTCTGTCTGTCTGTCATACATGCATGCACGCATACACACACACACACACACACACACACACACACACACACACACACACACACACTGTGATTGTACATCTGCATGCGCACTGTCTGTATGTTCTGTGATGGACTTTGGCTGTGCTGATGGGAATTAACATCCCCATGGGATTGCAACGAAAGTGAGAAACTTTGTCTGGACATGAAACCTCCATTCAGTGTTTGTCCCCCCTAAACGGAACAAGATGGATAGACCAGCCCATTGTGGCTTCCTCCTCTTCAGACACACTTAGAATAGGTGCTGGTTTCAGTTTCTTAGCAACAAAAGGGGATGATAAAATTAATAGTTCATTGTGATTTTCTAGGGGGGAAATGTCAAATCTGATTCCGGAAGTGGGATGTGCGAAAAGTGGAGGAGGGTAAGCAGAGAAGGGGTGGGGAGAGGAGGGGTTGATGGGAGGTGGGAGAAAGAAAAAAATCACTTTACAAAAGTTTCGTGTGAGTGTTATTGAATATTTTCTAGAGGAGTCTGAAAACAATACAAGATTCAAGGTGGAAAATTTTTGGATCTACTGAATAAGAGGAACACTGAAAATGGAAGCATGTTTTGTTGATGAAAATGGAAGCATGGAAGCGCTGAAAATGGAAGCATGTTTTGTTTTGTTGCAGGGGTTGTTTTTGTTTGCTCCATATATATATAAACAAAAACAACCCCAGCTTACAGCCCCCCCAAAAGACAGTATCAGTTGATGCACATCGTTGGCTTTCACGCTCGGCAGACCTATTTTATTTAACTCCATAACTACACATTGTTACTAATCACTGATTCAGTTTATGTGAATGTGTGCTTTTTGTGAACAAACACAACAACAACAACAACAACAACAACCACAACAACAACAACAACAACCACTGCCAAGAAACTGAGTCTATTATCACATTACGCATGAAGCAGAGAAAATGATCCAGGGATAGCACCTCCTCCCCCCCCTCCCATCCCCCTCCATCCCCCTTCATGTCTTCTTCCCCATTCCTCCCCCCATGTCTTCCTATTCCTCCCCCTTCCCCCTCACCTCAGTTCTCCTTCCTTCACTCTCCCTTTCCCTTCTTTTCTCCCCCTCCTGTCTCTCCTTCATTTATTACCATCCAGAATTTTTTTTCTTCATAAAACTAAGTACCTGTAAGAGATACAAAAACATATACCGGTTGTGTCAAACTTGAAAGTCTAATTCACTTCATGTCACTTTGAGTCTCCCAGTGAAAGTAAAGTCAGTTACCTGCAATGTCTCCCAGTGCAAAAAAAAGTCAGTTACCTGCATGTCTCCCAGTGCAAAAAAAAAGTCAGTTACCTGCAATGTCTCCCAGTGCAAAAAAAAGTCAGTTACCTGCAATGCTGTATGGGGCCACAGATTCCCAGATAACTTTCAGTTATCCTGGATGGATAAAGAAAAAAAAAAAGTTGACATGTCCACCCAAATTTCTGCAGGCCCTCCAGCTTTAAAGAGATAGTTGATAAAAGGCTTAAAGTTGGTTATTAAAGTGCGCCAACAGTGGCATTCTCTGCTCTCATGTGATACGTTGCACATACTCTTTAAAGATGTGATCCATGTCTGATAGGGAGAAATACGAGTGTGGAGTAGAGGTATGGACGGAAAGAGGAAAGGAAAGTGCATAGATATGTACTGAAGCTGACAATTAAATTTCCCTGAGTTCCACTGATACTGTTGAAAAGTAGGTTGCCCAAAGAAGAAGTGAGAGAGAGCATTTCCATTTGTCCACCATGAAGTTTAGTTGTCAATCTTAGGGCAGGTATTTCAAGCCCTGCTGTATAGTATGCACTGTGCACCTTTAAAACCGCTGAGTAACAGGCTTCATCATTTCTTGAGGGGAAAAAAAAAAAAGAAAGCAGCAGACTAGTTTCCAGGAAGTTTTTGAATGATTAGTCTAATTGATAATAATAATAATATTAATAATTATGTAATTATGGTATTCATAATATATATGCAAAAATCTTGATAAAATGAACTCTAACCTCAAGGGGAAAAAAAATCTGCATACACACACACACACACACACACACACACACACACACACACACACACACACACACACACTCACACCCACACACACACACTCACACCCACACACAACTGCACATTTGTTATGGCTCTAAACAAAGGAATAGAAAGGAAAATCATGTACTAATTAAATATTGAACCGTAAATTTTAATGCACACACATGCACATGCTGTGGGCCATATGGCTCTGGACACAACTAATTCAAAAAGAAGAAACATTATGTACAAATATTGACAGATGCACAGCCCCCCCCCCCCCCCCCCCCCCCCCCCCCACACACACACACACACACCAGCACTCACACGGACACATGCACACACACACACACACACACACACACACACACACACACACACACACACACACACACACACACACACACACACACACACACACACACACCTACATAAATCTAAATAAAACTATTGAAAGAGAGAGGAAAATTTATGCATTTCAGGTTCCCATGCCGAGTGGGTACAGGCTGCAGTGGGTACAGGCTGCAGTGGGAGTAGTTGAGTAATCGTGGAGAGGACTATTAGGAAGAAGAAAAGAGATGAGTTTTAAGAGCAGTCTTAAAGGAAGAGAAAGTAGGCAGTTGATGGACAGAGAGTGGAAGTTTTGTTCCAGGAGAGTGGGCCAGAAACAGAGAAGGCACGTGGGCCAAAGCTACTGAACTTGATACGTGGAATCTGGAAAGTGAGAGGATCAGAGGAAGACGGTAGGGTGTATGAGGGTGTGTAGATATTGAGTAGATAGTCAGGGGCTGCATTGTTTAGGGACTTGTAACAGATAGTGTTGAGTTTATATAGTGTATGCGTTTGGATACAGGAAGCCAGTGAAGTTGTGACAGAAGAGGGGAGATGTGGTCAGTCTTTTTCTTCTTGAGTACAAGGCGTGCGGCATAGTTTTGAATGCGTTGTAGGGTGTGAATAGAAGATTATTGACACCAGAAAGGAGTGAGTTGCAGTAGTCGATATGAGACATAATGAAACAGAGGACAAGTTTGACAGTTGCTTCGGTAGAAAGATATTGACTGTATTACCAGAGATCACCTTTAAATGTGGTGAAATAACAATTTTTCAGTGTCACCAACTTTTGTGCTTTACTACATGCACAGTTCTTAACAGTTTCTTAAATCAAGATAGCTTTGATACAGTCCTGTAGCAGATTATTGTGCACAAAATGAAGATTTGATCTTGAATCCGACATGAACTGAATTGGTGATCTGACCACTGTGCCTGGGCCCAGTGGTCAGTGTACTTCCATTTGGATGGTTGTGGGTTTTTATTCCATCAAAGCCATTTGCTTGTGGGATTATTCAACCCAGTTGGCTTCTTTCCAGAGTTGAGCTTGCTGTGCCCAGGCTCAGAATGGGACCATACAGTCATGTTTCATCCACTTAATGGGTATGCCTCTGTGAGTGTTGCTCTGCAGGTATCTGTATTTCTCAGGCCTGGTTGACTCCAACATACATTATGAAAGTAAGCACAGAGTACAGCCTGGCATGCAGTCTTAGACCTGAGTAGAAATCTGTTAGTATCATCTTCATCATCCTCATTCTCATTGAATGATTGATTAGCATGAAAACGAATGTCTCAAATTCGTCGCCTTTCATGTCCAGCTACTTTCAATTACCTATTGGCATCTGTGCCCTCTGGTTGGTTCTGTTGTGGTCACCAATAATGCCAAATTCATGGGGGCTGTCGATGGACAGATGAGATAGAACTCTCTGGAGGGAGAACTCACTCATGTTGGTTCTGTGACTAAGTTAGTAAGTAATTACTGCCGTCAGTTGGGGGCTTAGGACGTGGTGGCCTGATATGCTGGATCAGAACAGGCACCACTGAACTCCACCAAAGTGACTTAGCAACAGTGCAGTGTCTGCTCTGGTGGGTTGCAACGCTTGCATCATGATGACACTGACTGTTCCCTGCGGAGTGCCAGCGCTAGGGCCATGGCAGGATGGACCAGGTTGTTGCTGTGGATGGGGATCCAGAGTGAGTGGCATCTGTGCAATGCCACTGAGGTGGCAGAAAGAATGAAAGAGAGAAAAAGAATCTGCAGTTTGATCAAATTTTACAACACTGCGCTAACTCAGATATGATGCAAATAAGAGTAATGCCACTGATGTAGTTAAGACACCATATAATCTTTCTGCTCTTAATCCTGGCATGCGTAGCTCACAAGAATTATTGATTCATCATTGATTTGGGGTGACAGTGACTGAGGAAGTGTGTTAAGTACATTGCCAAAGCTTGAACCGATTTGAATAGAATGCGCAGAAGTAGTTCACATGTGTGTGCCATTCCTAGCTCAGTGTTTGAATGTGTTGATGTTAGTTAGTGCACACAACAGTTGATTGAAAATGCTACAAAAAGTACAATCATGCAAAGGCAGTAGAATTTGATCTAGTTAATTAAAATAAGATTTGTGAAGCAGGCAGTTTCACAGTATTTACGGGATGTGAACCTGTCATGTATCTTCAATATTGGTTTGCGAGATGAAGTAAAGCTGCTATTCTCAAAATTGGAGAGAGAGAGAGAGAGAGATAACATCAATGGTTTAAGTTAAATAAGGATCTCAAAATAGCACATGTGAAAATGCCATCACACTAGGCAGCATTCCACACTGGATGGTGTCTGCATGTTGGTTTGATTATTTTGATTTTTGTGATGAACCTGCAGCACTGAGGATGTGTCATACATTATACAACAACAATTACAAATGATAATGAAAATAGCAATTTACTTCGCCTTACCCTTTGTACTAAAGTTGCAAGACTTCAAAGCTAACAAGTTTGACAATTACAGTTGTCCACAAATACTGTCCAAATGAAGTGTTATCACTTTTAAAGAACAATTTCATTTGAGAGATAAATGTTTCAAAACACTTTTCAACCCACTGAATAGTTTCATATCTGCAAGTGCTTAATTGCCTGTGGGGATAGGCAGGGGTCATACTGCAATAATCAAAAGTAATGTATTATCGAATGTGGGACATGACTGGTCATAATAACTGGGTCATTGTGATGTAGAGAGGGCAAATGATGTTCACATGGGCTACTAGGGGAAGTTCACCATATTTCGTTCTGCCTTTGTTCCCATTGATAGTCTGATAAGCATGTGCATTCTTATTATAAGTAGTGCTTTCTGTCAAATGAAATGAAACAGTTTTCATATATTCCCACTCTCCACAACTTGTCCCCTGCCTCCTCCCAGATTGTCCTTCGAGGCGTTTCATGCCCTCAAATAAGAACTGTTTGTTTTTGTTTTTTTTTTTAATTAATCAGCTGTTAGCCTGTTTTCTTCGTCTTAAAGTTTCTTTTCTCCTAAAGGAGATTTATTTTTTTAATTGATGAAAAAAAAAAAAAACAAGTGTTTCACACCCCAAAAAATAGTTTTTTTTTTTTCTAATCAGCTATTAACCTGTCTTATGTGTGTGCGCCAACGGTCTTCAAGACTCAGGGATGGGTGATATGTGAACCTGTTTTTATTATCTACAAGTTGTTTGTTTTTCTACAAAAGGAGTTTTTAACTGATGAAAACAAAAAACCATACTGCTTATCACCAGTAAACATTTTGCTTCAGACGAAATAGAAGTCTCCTTGCCCATAACCAGAGTAATCAAATTGACCTGTGTAGAAATGTGATCTTCTGGGAAGCCCAAGACTGAAGACCAGATTATGAATGTTCTCTCCAGTGATGTCTGTTGACCAGCGCCAGTTGAGTTACATTCAGTTCAGTTGTCTGATCCTACCAAAGTTGACACACCAGGCACTGACCATCTTGCAAGTCATAGCTATCATCAGGCACATGGGAAATGTTGTTGGGTGGGTGTAGGTGTACTTGCAAGAGCCAGAACATGTATGATATGATAATCATGCCACAGATGGATCACAGAAGATGAGAGACAAGAAAAGTTGTCCCAAGAGAGTGGGAGGAAGGGACCTTTATTCTATTTGATACTTTATATATTTTGTAACCTATTTTATTTGAAGTTGATACTACAAGAATGTCATGTAAACTAAAGACAGCCAGTGGAAAATGCCAGTTTTTACTTGCAACATCAGACTCTGATCTTGATGAAAACCCTACCATTTGAGCCAGAGGGTTACCCTGACCTGCCATGAATTAATATGGCCAGTTTGCCTAACCAGACTCAGTCAAACTCTGTACCAAGTCATGACCTTGGATTTTTACCTCCTCTGTTTATTTGTTGGTTCGTTTGTCTGTCAGGGGGGAGTACCCAGAAGTACTGAACAGAGTTTTCACAAAATCAGTGGAACAATGGAACGCAGCCCTGAGGGACACACCAATTAAAATGGGGATTCAGATCAGAAGGCAGATCTGGGATCTGTTCAGCAAGGTTATAAGAATGTTGCAAATTTCTGCAGAAATTTAAGTGTGAAGTTATTGTGTATGAATTAATTGCATAGTATATTATGATCAGTATTAAGACCTAT
>JADBJO010005520.1:47500-60000 GCA_016801955.1 Conus betulinus
AGACGACTTGAACAGATTACAAGAATGGTCCAACAAATGGTTATTGTGTTTTCACCCAGACAAATGTTGTGTTTTGAAGCTTGGTCGGAGTAAGTAAGAGTGAAACTAAAAGAAACTGAAGAAAGATTTAGGCATCGTAGTGGATAAACTTTTGTTCAAAGAGCAGGTTGCTCAGACTACATCAAGGGCCAACAGAATAGTAGGACTTATACGCCAATCTTTTGATCATCTTTCCAAAAGAACTTTTGTACTTTAGTTCAAGAGCATGGTCAGGTCACTGTTGGAATATGGTCACAGTGTCTGGCAACCGCATTCCAAAGGTTTATGTAGTGACATTGAGGATGTGTGCAACGTCGTGCAACGAAAACACTGAGCCATCTCAAAGACAAACCATACCCTGAGAGACTGAAAATTCTGAAGCTTCCGTGTCTTGAGCGCCGCTGCCTTTGGGGTGATATGATCGAAACTTATAAGTACCTCAATGGAATGTACGACACCCATAGCTCTGTGTTTGAAAAGACACGAAAAGCCAGTTACGAGGAAATTTAATGAAGCTGAAGAAGAGTAGAAGTAAATTAGCAGTTAGAGTAAATTTTTTCTCTACTTGGAACAGTCTCCCAGAGTCAGTGTTTTCTGCACCATCAGTGGATGCTTTCAAGAGAAGACTCGATGAACATTGGAAGAATCTACCATCATTGTATAACCCTGCTTGCCAAGAATAACTTCTGAAAAACTGAGCTTGCAGGCAATGCCAAAAAAATCAAAAGTTAGAAGTAGATAGATGAATAGGCTCTTTAAAAGTAGAGCCTCAATCAATCAATCTTACTACTAAACTACTCTCTCTCTCTCTCTCTCTCTCTCTCTATATATATATATATATATATATATATATATATATATATGGAGAGAAAGGTGGGGGGGGGGGGGGGGGGGGGGGGGAGATGCAGGTTTTGCTACTGCTAACTTCTTCTATCTTGCCCTTATACTTGGTTTATAGGTGATGCTAACATTCTTCTTATTGTGATGTTGACTCAGCTTTGAAACATTTTTTCATATACAGGTGTCACTAACCATGAAACTCTCCTTCTGTGGTTAACATCTTGATCATGCACATCAAATAGCTTACACTTTTGTAAGGGCGTTGCAAACATTCTTATTTATAACCCCCCCACTCATTATTTACTCACTGTACGTGCTGATTGTATTCTCGTATATTCCCCATCCATCTCACACTCATTATCCATACACTTTTATAGGTAGATGTCGCTAGCATTTTCCTTTCCCCACCTCACGTCAATGCAGTGTTGTTTAGGCCGGTGCTTTGCTGGTTTGGGGTTGAAAGATTGCTCAAGTGTGTGCGGCCAGAATGCCAGCTCACATCATTGCCTAATGGCTTCTCCGAGTTGTGCGCGCTGCCCTTTGCTTTCAGAGCATCAGTTCGACCTGCGCGCATGGAGAAACTATTTTTGTGTGTGACTCAGTGCAGAGGTCTGCGAGTGCCAAGTGGTAATTTGTTGTTCCCCCTAACTGCGCAAGGAGAGGTGAGAGAGTGTAAGACCAGGCTTTAACTGTCTGTGGTGCTTTCAGTGTCTCTCTCTCGCTCGCCCCCCTGCTCCTCGCCGTCTCTTTCTAAATCCTTTCATCTTATTTGGTGATATATGTTTAAAATCCATCAGCGGTAAATCCTTGGCACAACGGTCTCGGTGCTTTGCAAATGAGGTGGTGCAGCGTAAATGGACCACTTCGAATGCTCGTGCACCTCGTTGATGAAACTGAAGCTGATCTTTCTTTCCGTCTCTTTCTTTTTTACTCTCTCTGTGTGTGTGTGTGTGTGTGTGTGTGTTTCAGTCCAATTAGATTTTTTTTTTTTTTTTTTTTTTTTTTTTTTTTTTTTGCTGCATGCGTGTGTGCTCGGGTGGGGGTGGGGGTGGGGGGAGTTCTAGTGGAACAGAAGGTGTCAGTTGATTTTCTTCTTCTGCAGGGGAAGTGTGAATGTGCTGTACACATAGCTAACAAAGCAGTGCTTTCTGTGGTGATTATGGCAGCCACAGGAAATGGGATCCAGTACACATCACTAACAAAGCAGTGCTTTCTGCCGTGATATGGCGACCACAGGAAATGGGACCCTGTACACATCACTAACAAAGCAGTGCTTTCTGTCTTGATATGGCAACCACAGGAAATGGGATCCTGGCTGGGGTGATACCTTGTTCATTAGAAGCATCGTCGTGCTTTGTGTTGGTGAGCATCTGTGGCTGTGATGTAGCTAATGCATAATAGAACCTCTAGGAGGTGAGCGTTTTAGGGTTGCTGGCAAATCACATGGTTCAGTCCTGGCAGCTGGCTGTTTGTACTGGTTGTAGACAGAGAAGCTGAAAACGCTCACATAGTAAATGACGATGAAGGTAAGTAAGGTTACCAGTTGCTGGAGGATAAGAAAGTCTGTATCCCATATCCTATGATCAGGGGAAGGTTTTCAGTGGATCGTCTTTTAGGTGATTATACTAAAGTAAATAAACTGGTACCTTGTTGACACTCTGGCACCATTGTCCTTTTTTCATGCTTCAAGGTCCTGTGTTCCTGTACTTTCTCTCCAGTGTCTTGCTGCATAGTATTGCCTCTGCCTCTTCCTCACCGCCACCTACCCCCCCCCCCCCCCCCCACACACACACACACACACACTCCCCTTCCCTCCTTAATTCTCCTGGATTTATATCTCTTTCCAAAGAGGACATCCCTCCCGCCTCCACCTCCAACCTCCCTGTCTCACCACCAGTCTTTTAAATCTACAAAGTGAGAATTTGTTTGTTTCTGCCACAATCATTCCCAGACCTTTCTGATTGTCGTTTGTTTTTATTCCCAAAAATATCACTTGCCACTGCATACTCACATTTTATTGAAGGGTTGTGTGAACGATGCTAAAACAGATGTGTAGGATTTTTCCACCCAGCAAGCAAGCAGGGCAGCAGCAGCCATGGCAAGAAGACTTGCAAATGAAAAATCTGTCGCTGCGTTAAAGCGGTCATCAGTCTCTGGGGCAAAGATGCCAATGAATAATTCGTGCTTGACAGAGAGAACAGGTCAGGTTTGTGGTTCCGATCTGCTTGCCTGCTTGCGCTCATGAAGCTGATGGAAGTGTTCTAGTGTTGGAGGCGTACCCTTGCGATCAAGCTAAGGTGAATTGCTTGGAACATTAGTAGGAATGGTAGTAATAATAGAAGTATTGATTTAGACACACACACACATCCACTCACACTCAGTACATACACACACACACACACACACACAGACACACACATGCGCACACACAAGCAAATGTGCACACACACGTGCATGCACACACACACACACACACACACACACACACACACACACACACACACACACACTCTCTCTCTCTCTCTCTCTCTCTCTCTCTCACACACACACACACACACACACACACACAAACACACATTTCAAATTCAAAGCAGAAAATGGTGACCATTAAAAAGCAGTTTTGCCGTGTCCTCCTGGAGATTGAAGAGTTTTGCTTTACATGTAAAACACAGATGCACCCCCATGTATTGGCATGCCCCCTACTCCATCATCATGTCTGCTCTCTTTTGTTTCTGTCTACGTGTGTGTGTGTGTGTGTGTGTGTGTGTGTGTGTGTGTGTGTGTGTGTGTGTGTGTGCGTGGCATGCGCATGAATATGTGTGTGTAGGTATGCATGAGAGTGTATGTGTGTGAGTGTGTGTGTGTGTGTGTTTGTGGAATTGCATATCTGTGCTTTGTCTGTCTGTCTGTGCATCTGTCTGTCTCTCTCTCTCATGTTTGTCTGTGTGTCTCTCCCTATCTGTCTCTGTCTGTCTGTCTCTCTCATCTGTTCTTTTTTGTCAGTGAGTGAATTAAGCATACTATTAAATATGTTTTGTTTTTTTTATGTGTCACTAATGTCATGAAGACCTGATGTCCAATAACATTTGAATGTGTCGTGTCAAAGTTTCAAACATTCTCTGTCACCACCACCACCACCACCACCACCCCCCCCCCTCTCTCTCTCTCTCTCTCTCTCTCTCTCTTATCTGTGTGTGTGTAGCTGTACAAAAAATTCCTATGTTTGATTACATATTTATAGCACACTAGTGCTGGTACCCCCCCTCCTCTCTACTTCAGTATAGAGCTCCTTTTCCCTCAAACCTTCCTCTCTTGTTCTTTACCAATTTGGTTTTTTCTATCCCCCCCCCCCCCCCCCCCCCCTCCCCCACCCCAGTTTTTCTCCCCTCAGTCTCAGAATGTGGCTCTGTCTTTTACTAACTTTCTCAGTGACTTTCTCTGTGTGTCTCTGTCTGTCTTTCTCTGAGTCTCTGTCTCATGCATGTCACTTGATTTTCTCCCTTACACAGTGCATCCTGCTTTGTGTTTTTCCTTCTTCTCTCGTTCCCTTTGTCTCTCCCTCATTCCTTCTCCCTTCCTCTCTATTCCTTCCTCTCCCAGGTCACCCTTGCCCCTCCTTCCACATCTCTCTCTCTCTCTCTCTCTCTCTCTCTCTCTCTGTCTATCTCCCCCTCCCTCCCTCCCACCAGTTATTTTGCCAATCTTTTAAAAGGGTGATGTTTATCGTCCCAACAACTAGAGAGGGATCTCTGTTAGCGATGCAAGTAGTAAACTCTTTAGGGGTGATTATTAACAACAGATTGCAAGAATGGGTAGAGGAAAATAACATCAGCCGTGATCACCAAGCAGGCTTTGAAAAAGGGTTACTCAACTATGGACCACATGTTTACTTTGCTTGCACTTACACAGAAGCAGTCCTCTTATAACAGGAAGTTACGTGTAGCTTTTAGTTTTATAGATTTCAAAAAAGCACTTGACTTTATTCATAGAAATCTCCTCTGGCCTGTTTTCATTGAAAGAAAAATGGCATTAAAGATAAACTCTGTAAATGTGTTAGAAGTATGTATGATAGAGTAAGAACCAGAGTTCCTGTTGGACTCAAATTTATAGACTATATCAATTGTTCCAGAGGAGTCAACCAGGGAGATACATGCAGCTCAATTTTATTTTCTTTGTCTCATAGGGAGTTAGCACTTGATGTAATTTACAGAGGTGAACACAGTACTTTATATTGCTCAATGCTTTTGATTTGTGTATTCGTCTGTTAGCTGGTGATGTTATTTTGATGTTGGAACTGCTATAGGGCTGCGAATACAATTGAATACTTTGCATTGAGCTGCTGAATCACTACAGTTGAAAGTTAATATGAAAAGAAGCAATATCATAGTATTTTACAAAGATGGATATTTGAGTGTAAGAGAATGGTGGGTATATGATGGTATTCCTATGCCAGTTGTCATTGCTTAAAGATATGTGGGTATATATATTCTCAAAACGCTTAAGTTTTGTTGGTGCATGCAAAGACCTTTCAAGTAAGGCAAAAAATGTTTTGCTTTGCATCATGAAAAAAGTCACATATTCTAAAAAGATTTTCATTATGCTATTTATAAAACTGTTTTGATACCCAGGTTCAGCTGATTGCACCTGTATCGCTTTGAGGTATGGGGACTAGAAAAAAACAGCTGTCTATAGTGAACCTATTCAAATCTTTGGGTCTGAGGAGTTTCTAGGCATAGAGAGATGGACTCCAAATGATCTAATTTAGGGTGTGAAATTGATTGAGTTCCTATTCATATTGTTTCTATAGTCAGATGCATCTGCTGCTGGCTCATATTGATCACAAAATTTTAATGCAAGACTTCAGAATTCCTCAAAAGGCGTACAGTATGTTGTATGACTTAGTAACTTAGGTAAAAGTAACTGGATGACTAAAAGTGTGCTTCTGACTGAATTGCATTTGTTTGGCTGAATCAAGGAGTTGGTGATATTAAAGAGCTTTTAATGTTTTTTCTGTCAATGGCTGGTTGATTGCAGATGGCAGAAATGTTCTAATCATATTCATAACAGTGACAGGTACGATATTTTACAAGAACTTTCGTGATGTTCACGACCTGAAAAAATACTTAACCTCAGACTTAACAGCAAAATTCAGATTAGGAATATCTGCATTACCACCATCTGCCATTTTGTAAATCGATCATGTAATATTTGTGATTAGCTTTGTCCTTTATGTAAAGAATCAAAAGAAACCAAATTACACTTCATCACTTCCTTAGAGAAAAGTTTATTGAAATCAAATACAACAAACAGCCATTTTGTCTAGACTGAGGGCTACTCTGTTCATCTTCTTCAGCTGTGAATATTTTTTTTTATTTGTTTTTGTTCAAAGCCTTTAGAGAGAAATTTTCACTTCTTGAAATAGCTTTTGAATTATACATTCTTTGTTCAGTATTTTTGGTTCCATTGCTTCTAACTATTGTCCTATGAATGTTCACACATCCTTTCATTAGGGGCCTTGGCCTATCATTTATGAATAAAATAAATCTCTCTCTCTCTCTCTCTCTCTCTCTCTCTCTCTCTCTCCTCACCAACCCTTGGTTTTCGTCTCCCCTGTCACTCACTGATCCCTTCTTCCTTCCCTCCCCCCCCCCCCCCCCCCCCCCCCCCCCCCCCCCCCCTCTTTCTCCTGACCCCCTGTGTGTGTGTGTGTGTGTGTGTGTGTGTGCAGTTGTGTTTGCTTCCCTGTCTGCCTCTCTCAGCCAGCTCTTTCCTTCTGCCTCTCCCCCCTCCGCCTCCAACCCCTCCAGTCCTAGCCCACTTGCACACACACACACACACACACACACACACACACACGTCCCTTCTGTCCCTTCGACCCTGATACCAGCACCCCCAACCCATCTCCCCAGCATTCTCCACCACGCCCTCCCCCCCCACCTACCTCCCTCCCTTCTTTTTCTCTCTCCTTCACCGATTGCTACCAGGAGAAAAAAAAAAATTGGGTGTCGCCTTGAACTGGCAGAGCTGATAAATGTCCGGCTTTCCGTCCGTATATCCATCCATCGTCTCTCTCTCTCTCTCTCTCTCTCTCTCTCTCTCTCTCTCTCTCTCTCTCTCTGATGTGATCGATGCGCTTCTTATCTGTCTGTCCTCTTTGATATGATCGATGCGCCTCTTCCGCGAGCTTTGCGCTCCTCCTTCCAGAGCCCAGTCTTTTACCCCCCCCCCTCCCCCTCCCCTTCCCTTCCCCCTCCTCCCATCCTCCCCACCCCAACCCAGCTCCTCCCAGTCAACCCCTCCCCCCCCCCCTTTTCTTTCTTTCTTTTTTTTTTTTTTTTTTTTTTTTTTAATTCTCTCCCGCCCCCTATTTCATAAACTTGCGCCCGGATGACCAGGAAGCTTACTCCGTGCGTGTTGACAGACGAGTGTCCGGGAGACCGACCGGCCAGCCCTTGCCTGTTCATGGAACAGCGGCGTTGAAGGCATCAAGGGGAACGATTGAATGGATTGGACGGACGCACGAAGCGCCCGAGCTCGCGCATGCTTGTACGTGCTCCGTGACGAAGAGCCGATCAATTTTTTTTTTTTTTTTTTTTTTTTTTTTTTTTAATTCGCTTGTCTCGCATGATGAGGACAGGGAGTGGGTGTAAGGCGAAGCGGATGGGAGTGGGAGTGGGGGTGGGGGTATCTTTGCGGGTGAGAGCGGGGGAAGGGTGGGGTGAGGGTGGGACCAGGGACGCAGTTATCGGTCGGTTTTCCCACTGTGTGTGTGAGAGAGAGAGAGAGAGCGTGAGTGAGTGAGTTTGATGTAAGGCGGTGGGGGGAGGGGAGGGGCTTCGGCAGTGACGAGATGAGCTGGAGGGAGGGAGCGGCGACAGGTCTGAAGAGGTGGACAGGCTGGTCGAGGGAGGCTAGGACAGCAAGTTCGTCAGCTGAGCTCAGGCCAAAGATATCAGACGCATGTGTTACGTTTGGCCGTGCAGACCGTGTGTGTGTGAATCAGCATGATTGTGCGCATAGCCAGCATGTGCAGGGGCTGAATGACAGTTATATCGGGACCTTGATGTTAACCAGCCGATTCTGCATTGTTCCGAAATTACTTACAATCAGGGGGCGGAATCTGTCTTTGCTGCTGGGCGACGGCTTTAGTGTGGGCGTTAGTGTGGGGCGCCGTGTTGTGTGTGCGAGTGGATTTCTTGCCCTGTAGGAGGATGGGAGGGGGTTGTTTGCCCTGTAGGTGGATGGAGTGGGAGCCGGAGGGTTTTGTTTTTTTCTAAGGTGTTGGGTGATGGAAGAGAAGGAGAAGAAAGGAACAGGTGTGGGGCATGCATACTCACACACACACGTGTGCGCACGCGCACACACACACACACACACACACACACACACACACACACACACACATGTGCACACGCCCACACACACACACACACACACACACACACACACACACACACACACACACACACACACACACACACACACACACACACACACACACACACACATGTGCGCACGCCCACACACACACACACACACACACACACACACACACACACACACACACACACACACATTTTGGGGCACATATGTGCAGGTACATTGAAACACACACATTTATGCATACAGAGAGGAAATACATCATGCACACACACACACACACACACACACACACACACACACACACACACACACACACACACACACACACACTCATACACACATGCATGTGAAAGATATGCACACACACATGCTCTCTCTCTCTCTTTCTAACTCTCTCTCTCTCTCTTTCTCTGTCTGTCCTTGTCTCTCGTACACGCACATAAACATAGACAGATAGGAAGAAGTTGGAAGGAAATGGTGCACACATTTCTCAGTTCCTCAGATAGAAGATATCTCTCTCTCCCTCTCTCTTTTTCTTTTACACACATTCACACATATTAACCAGATGCTACCTTAAACAAACAGAAAGAGAAAGAGAAGAAATAGTGCAGGTATCTTAAACATATTCCTCAGCTATCATCATCATCACCATCACCCCCCCCCCCCCCCCACATGCATACATGCACACAAATACACACACATGCACAGGTGTCTGTGTGCACACACACACATGCATACACAGTGGTGAAGCACAAGACTGGGAGCTTATTGCCATGCTGGTCTGGATAAATCCTCACTCTTCAATTTGTTTGTTCCTAGTAGTGACTAGTCATTCATTAGTAAGATGGTCAAAGACACGTGAGATCCTCCTGCATTGATAAAGCCAAATGCAATTAAACACACAAGGTGCAAAGTAGTGGATATTTGTAGAGCACGGTACAAAAGAGAAAAGTGAACTTTCGACCAATAGGGTTTCTTTATAGTCAGCTGGACTGAAACATGTGTTTAATTGCAAAGTTGAATCTTCCTAGTGTGTCTTATTCATGTCATGTTTCACTTTCAGTAACATGTCACTGCATGCATGTGTGCTTTTTGTGTGTGTGTGTGTGTGTGTGTGTGTCTTTGCCCTCGTTCCCACGTTTGTCAGTCTGTCCGGATGGGTGCATTGTGGGACATTAATTTTTATGTTCAGCCTTTCAGTCCAAGCACATCATTTTGTAGATATTAATGCCAAGTGCTATGAACATAAACCTCTTACACGTGGCAGGTACACAGTTGATTGTGTGTAGGGCATATGTCTGCATACAATCATACAGTGTGTGTTTAAGCTGTTACAACATTCCCAGTCAACACGGTAGCTTTAGTAACATAAACACCAGAGACTTCACAGATGTTAGAATCTGTGTTATGTGGAAGAACTGCTGCGTATTCACAGTGGAAAGGCTGCAGACTGCTGCAGGTAAGACATGTGATGAAGTAGTTCTGCATAGTGATGCTAAGAGAGAAGTTGCTTACCGAGGAGTAGAACTGGCTATGGAGGAGGAACTCTGACTTGACGCTGAAAAAATGGTTGATAGCTAGAGGAGTAGAGCTGGCATGTTAGGAATAACAGCTGCGAATTGATATCAAGAAAATAGGCATATCGCTAGAGGATTGGACCTACAATGTGAAGAAGAACTGTTACCCACTTCCCTGCTTGCCCCGTGTCTATTACGGGGTCGTTTTCACAAACTTGTACGCAGGTAACCGTGTCTACTATGGGGTACTACCGTACTTATTACAAAAACAGTTGATTTTTTTTATCATGCTAATGACCAGCCGACTCAAATTATTATGATACCACATCATAGCACAGACTATAAGAAAAAAAAATTGCAAAAAATCTAAGAGATATCTCAATAAATGAATGAGTAGTGAACAGATGAGTGAATCTACTGCAAAAAGCCCCGGCACACAGCAATACAGAAAAGCTCTTATACGATGGCAGGGAAAGGGTTAAATGTTTTTTATGAGGAAAGTTGTAGATTGCTAGCTGCCATACGTGGTGGAAGTGGTACTGTAAGAAGTGGCTTATGAGGAATAAGGGCTTGCATGAATTCTGGAGAGAAGTTTTTTTCAGGCTGTAGAGCTGCTACACAAGAGAAAACTGCTGTGTTGATGGTAGGGAAGAGGCACAGATGGTTAGACACACAAGAAATACAACTGATAAGTGAGGGAGGATTGCTGTGTGTTGACACTTCAAAGAATTTGCCAACAGCTAACACTCGGACACAAAGACATGATTGTGGTAACACTGGAAAGGAAGTTTCAGGTAGTGAGTGAGAGGAGTAGAGTAGAGTTGACAAGGAGGAAGAACTACTGTGCTGTTGATGCTGTCTCAGAAATGTACAGTTGCTGGTGAATAACATCTGCTGTGTCTTGACACTGCAGATGGTGGCAGCTAGCACAGGGGGGAGAACTGCGGTGTATTGATACTGCTAATAGATAGAGCTTGGTAATTGCAGGGTATCATTATGTAGATAGCGAGAGCAGGTAAATGCAGAAGAACATTAGTGTGTTGATACTGTACATACAAGAGAAGCATAGCATAGGAAGAAACAGCTGGGTATTGGTACTGTCGATAGCAAGAGCTGGAAAATTAGGAAGAACAGAGTTGTAGACATCAAGGCCTGGGAAATAAGGATGAACCTGGCTGTGTGTACTGATACTGTAGATAGCAAGGCCACTGGGAAATAAGGATGAACCTGGCTGTGTGTATTGATACTGTAGATAGCAAGGCCACTGGAAAATAAGGATGAACCCTGGCTGCGTGTACTGATACTGTAGATAGCAAGGCCACTGGGAAATAAGGATGAACCTGGCTGTGTGTACTGATACTGTAGATAGCAAGGCCACTGGGAAATAAGGATGAACCTGGCTGTGTGTACTGATACTGTAGACATCAAGGCCACTGGGAAATAAAAATGAACCTGGCTGTGTGTACTGATACTGTAGACAGCAAGGCCACTGGGAAATAAGGATGAACCTGGCTGTGTGTACTGATACTGTAGATAGCAAGGCCACTGGGAAATAATGATGAAATTAGCTGTGTGTACTGATACTGTAGATAGCAAGGCCATTCGGAAATAAGGATGAACCTGGCTGTGTGTACTGATACTGTAGATAGCAAGGCCATTCGGAAATAAGGATGAACCTGGCTGTGTGTACTGATACTGTAGATGTCAAGGCCTGGGAAATAAGGATGAACCTGGCTGTGTGTACTGATACTGTGGATAGCAAGACCACTGGGAAATAAGGATGAACCTGGGCTGTGTGTACTGATACTGTAGACAGCAAGGCCACTGGGAAATAAAGATTAACCTAACTGTGTGTACTGATACTGTAGACAGCAAGCCACTGGGAAAGAAGGATGAAATTAGCTCTGTGTGTTCATGCTGTAGACAGCAAGGCCACTGGGAAATAAGGATGAATTTCTTTTTTAATTGGCTCTGAGTGTCCATGCTGTAGACAGCAAGAGCTGGGCCCTGTGGAAGAACTGTGGCGTATCCATATCACAGCTAGCCAAGATAAAGTGAACAGCTGTGTGTTGATGCTGAATACAGCTAGCAGAGCTGGCACATGAGGAAAAAACCTGCAGTGTATTAATACTACAGGTAGCTATAGCTGCTACATGAGGAAAAACTGTTTTGTATTGATACTACAGGTAGCTGTATCTTCTACATGAGGAAAAAACATCTTTGTATCGGTACTGCAGCTAGCCAGAAATGACACAGATATTGACAGCACAGCCAGCTAAAGCTGGCATGAGAGGAAAAATTGTTAGTGTTATGTATTAATACTGCAGTTAGCCAGATATGGCACACAGGGAAGAACTGTGTATCAGTACTGCAGCTAGCCAGAGCTGGCTCATAAAGAACTGCTTTTCAGCTAGCGCGCCCACAAGAGGAAGGAGAGCTGCTTATTGATACAGCAGGTGATTAAAGCTGCTACAGGGAGAAGTACAGCTGTGGATTAATGCAGCAGTTCGGGAGAACTGGTGCCTGAGGAAGAACTGCCATGTATGATGTATTGAAACTGCAGTTAGAACTTGGACTTTAGGCAGAACTGCTGTGTGTTGATGATACTGCATTGAGCTGGAGCTGGTGCTTGAGGAAGAATTGCCATGTATTGAAACTGCAGTTAGGGCTTGGATATGAGGGAGAATAGCTGTGTATTCATACTGCAGTGAGCTGCGGCTG
>JADBJO010005520.1:62500-70000 GCA_016801955.1 Conus betulinus
GCTGTGAAATATAAGGCATACCCCTTGATGTTTAAGGAAACATTGTATTTCATCTGTAATGTACTTTGGAATATGAGACACATTCTTTGGGTCATTGCTTTGAGCTGTATAGACACAGACACTGAATATGATCGTAAGTCATGACTCATGTGTCCAAGCTGGTTTACTCAGTTCGGTACCAAACAAGTTCAATGTTCAGAGGGGCGCTTTTGGAGATAGCACACCTTGGTCACCCATAAACAAGACAGTTTGGGATTTAATCTGTGTTTGGTTAATATAAAGTATGTGGACACTGAACATGGTCTGAATTTATGACTGGATGTGTTTAAGCTGGTTTACTCAGTTTGGTACCAAACAAGTTCAATGTTCAGAGGGGCGCTTTTGGAGATATAGCACACCTTGGTCACCCGTAAATGAGACAATTTGGAATGTAAAATGTGTTTGGTTAGTATGAAGTATGTGGACACTGAACACTTAGTTTGTGACTGGAGGTGTTCAGGCTGGTTTATGCAGTTTGGAGGCAAATGGTTTAACAATGTAGGAGATGCTTTGGAAGTGAAGATGTTTTGGCCAGTTGTTGAAAAAAAAAATATGGCCTCATAGACAGAGTATTTCAGCATAAAAAAAGATACAGTTTTTTTTTTAGAAAATGTGTGTGTGTGTGTGTGTGTGGGGGGGGGGGGGGGGGGGGTTGTGTGTGAAAGTTTTTTTCAGTTGGTCCTAAAAGTGTTTTTTTTAGTTTATCTTATATCCATATTGGTTTAGACTGCATCATATTGGTTAGATTAAGTCCATATCAGATTTTCTGATTGTATATGTAGTCAAATAAAAAAAGACAAAAAACAAATAAAACAACTACACCAGCTGCCTTTCAGATTAAAATGTAAATCAGTCGAGAATTAATACCTTTCACTCATGCACTACAAAAAGAAAAAGATCTAAAAGTAGGATTGTCAGCAGAATAGTGTCAAATGTTTTTCATGACTTTACGAGCCCACTGCTCAGAGAGATTTTGCAGTACCGCACAGTTCCTGTACACTGGGGTATCACCCGAGATTATCGTGGGCAATGAGAATGATTCCCAGAGACTCATGAATATTACATTTGATGTTTTACATCGCTCATTAATCCATATACATCAGCAGCCTCTTGTCCGGTAGCCTGCTGTGTGGAGCTTGTGGCATACAGCTGCACAAGCATTGGCATCCAGCGAGTGTGTCATCCTTTTTGGTGGGAATGAGGAGGACACTTGATTGGCAGTGCTGTATTTCATTGACAGTGACAGACAGGTCATTGTATTCAGAGCAGCTCACTATGCAGGATCCACTGTTGTGTGGTAACACGCACGCACGCTCTACTACGTTTGGCAAATTAGATTACACATGCAGTGTTGGATGATGTATACTGCCGAAGAGCGTCACTACACAACATTTTTCTGTGACAGGCGTGCTTACTCAGTTTGCTGTATGAGGTAACCAACCAGTTGACTACACAGCATTTGCTGTGTTAGTAGCTGGTTTGTGACACTGCATGTTCTGTCTGATGTGTTCAGCTTGCTATACAATGTTTGAGTTGAGCGGCTCAGTAGGCTGACTTATTATGTACAACAGTAACTGGCTCATTACGCTTCATTGGCTGTGTTAGATACTTGGACTCAACATTTGCTGAGGTAGGTAACAAGTTTCACTGAGCTTTATTTGCTGTCTGATCTCAGCTTGCTACAGTGCAATTGCTGTGTAAGATAACCAGCTCGCTATGCTACATTGGCCGTGTGAAATCGCTATCTTGCTACACTACTTTTGCTCACTACTATGCATCAGCTTTCATATGTGTGCTAGTGTATTTTTCTCTCTCTCCTTGACTACCTCCCACTCTATGTGTCTCTCTGATGTTTGTGTATATGTTTCTCTCTCTCTCTCTCTCTCTCTGACAGTGTGTCTCTGTCTGTCTCTCTCTCTCTCCCCCCCTCCTCCACCTCCCCTCCCTTGTTTCCTCCCCTCCCCCCCCCCCCCCCCCCCCCCCAACACACACACACACTTTATCTCTGTCTCTGTCTCTCTCTCTCTCACTTTCTCTCTCTGTCCCTCCCTCCTTCCATCCATCTGTACCTCTCTGTCTCTCTCTCTCTCTCTGTCCGTCTGTCTCTCTCCTCTCTCCCTCCTCCCTCTGTTTTTATGTCTGCTGCCCCCTGTGTGTGTGTGTGTGTGTGTGTGTGTGTGTGTGTGCTCACGCACATTCATGCATGCATACACATTTAAAGTTGTGCTAAAGATGGATAACCAATGCCTTGTTGAAAGCTAGTGGTTATAGCAACAAGAAAAAAAAGAAAGAAAAGAAAAAGAAGGGGAAAAAAAAAAGAGAAAGAGCAAGAGGGAAAAAAGCCTGTTGAAACCAGAGGTGATCATAATATAGTTGAGGACTAGCACAGTGGATTGTGCACAAAGTCTTCAAGAATGTGTGGAAAATTTAAGCTTGGAAGAGGGGGTGAGGGTATGATTCCAGGAAATGATGTTTGCCCCAAACCCAGCTCTGAGTTTATTGAAACAAAAGTGGTTGATGTAGCTGTGAGATGGTGTGTGGTTTTGACCAAAACCCAGCTCTGAGTTTATTTCAAAACAAAAGTGGTTAATGTAACTGCGGATTTTGGATCTGGGGTTGAGCACACAGTCACAGCTGGTGCACATTGCTGTGGTGTCTGTCTCACTCACTTTGTGGCTGTGGGATGTTCACAGTGCTGAAGTCATCTCGTTGTGGCCATCTCTTTTCAAGTTGAGGAATCTAATCAGTGCAGTTTGTTCATTGTGCTTTGTTCTCCAGGATCTGAAGCAAAGGTACCTTTGTTGCTGGTTGTGTCAGACCTCTGTTATGGTGTTTCTCTGTTATGGTGTTTCACTCTGTGCCTGACTATCAGTCTGTTTTTTGTTTTGTTTTTCTGTGCTGGTTGTTCTCTTTCTTTCTTTCTCTCTGTGCCCCTCTCTGCTCTCTCTCTCTCTCTCTCTCTCTCTCTCTCTCTCTCTCTCTCTCTCTCTCTCTGTTCTCCAAGGTCTGACTGGCATTTGGGGCAAACTCGCAGCTGGACATCTGTTAAGTTATGTCCATGCGACCCTTACCTTAAATGTTTTTTATCTTCAGAATACATTTATTCAATGATCAGCTGTAAATCCTGTGCATTGTGGTCTCTTAGTTTAGCAGAGGTGGTGTCGTGTATATGGACAAGTCCACACACAGTGACACCTACCTAATGAAACTAATGGAAACTGTATCTCTCTCTCTCTCTCTCTCTCTCTCTCTCTCTCTCTCTCTCTCTCTCTCTCGTGTATGAGCATGTTTGTGTGTATGTGACTAGTCCACACACAGAGTTTCCTACCTATGTCTCCCTCTCTCTCTGTGTGTCTAATACCTGTCTGTGTGTGTCTCTCTCTCTCTCCTCTCTCTCTCTCTCTCTCTCTCTCTCTCTCTCTCTCTCTGTCTCTCTCTCTCTCTGTGGTGTGAGCATGTTTTGTGTGTATGTGCAGTCTATTTCACTGTGTGTATCAGAGTTTCTGTCTGTATGTCCCTGTCTTTGTGTGTGTCTGTACCTGTCTTTTACTTTCTCTCTCAGTCTTCCTTCTCTTCCCTTTCTCTCTGTATCTGTCTCTCTTTCTCTCTCTCCCACTGTGTGTGTGTGTGTGTGTGTGTGTGTGTGTGTGTGTGTGTGTGTGTGTGTGCGTGCGTGCATGTGTGTGTTTACATTTTTGTCACAGTATTTGTATAACTAGTGCCTTGAGCTAAAATATGATTATTATGACTGAACAATTTGGAAAAAGAAAGAAAAGAAAAAGGCAGGCAATAACGAAAGGTTTTGATTTATTTTTTAATACTTCCGCAAGTAGCTGAAGACCAAAAGAAATTATATTTTAATAGTATGGGGCAAATTTAAGGGAATATATCATTATACCTGAGATATTTCCCTCCAACCCATTCCCCCTCCCTCCCTTCCCTCCCCCCCTCCCTCCTAACCCCCCCCCCCCCCCCCCCCCCCCCCCCCCCCCCCCCCCCCCCCCCCCCCCCCCCCCCCCACCAGAGCACAGTATAACAAAAGCTGTGTCAGAGATTACACACAATGTTTGACATGCAACAAACAACAGTGTTTTGGTTTTGCTCACACACTCAGATGCTACCATCTTTGTAGTTCTGCATTGTCATCATCCCCGAGCTTGAGGTGTCTGGTCTGTGCAGACATTCATTGTCATTGTCCTTGAGGTGTCTGATCTGTGCAGACATTCATTGTCATTGTCCTTGAGGTGTCTGGTCATTGTCCTTGAGGTGTCTGATCTGTGCAGACATTCATTGTCATTGTCCTTGAGGTGTCTGATCTGTGCAGACATTCATTGTCATTGTCCTTGAGGTGTCTGATCTGTGCAGACATTCATTGTCATTGTCCTTGAGGTGTCTGATCTGTGCAGACATTCATTGTCATTGTCCTTGAGGTGTCTGATCTGTGCAGACATTCATTGTCATTGTCCTTGAAGTGTCTGGTCATTGTCCTGAGGTGTCTGATCTGTGCAGACATTCATTGTCATTGTCCTTGAGATGTCTGGTCATTGTCCTTGAGGTGTCTGATCTGTGCAGACATTCATTGTCATTGTCCTTGAGGTGTCTGATCTGTGCAGACATTCATTGTCATTGTCCTTGAGGTATCTGATCTGTGCAGACATTCATTGTCATTGTCCTTGAGATGTCTGGTCATTGTCCTTGAGGTGTCTGATCTGTGCAGACATTCATTGTCATTGTCCTTAAGAGGTAAGGTATCTGATCTGTGTGGTCATTCACTGTGGTTGTCCTTAAAGTATCTGATCATTGTGGCTGTCCTTGAGCTATCAGATCACTGCCGTCATTGTGGTTGTCCTTGAGGTATTAGATCATCGGGTTTTTGAGGTATCGGATCACTGCAGTCATTGCGGTTGTCCTTGAGGTATCAGATCATCATGTTTTTGAGGTATCAGATGACTCCAGTCATTGTGGTTGTCCTTAAGATATCTGATCACCGTGGTTGTCCTGGAGGTGTCAGAAGACTACAGTCATTGGTTGTTCTTGAGGTATCTAATGACTACAGTCATTGTGGTTGTTCTTGAGATATCAGATCATCATGGTTGTCCAGGAGGTATCAGATGACTACACTCATTGTGGTTGTTCTGGAGGTATTAGATGACTGCAGTCATTGTGGTTGTTCTTGAGGTATCTGATCATTGTGTTTGTCTGGAGGTATCAGGTCATCGTGGTTGGCCTGGAGGTATTAGATGACTGAAGTCATTGTTGTTGTCCTGGAGGTTTCAGATGACCTCAGTCATTGTGGTCATGCTAAAAGTATCTGATGACTGCTGTCATTGTAGTTATCCTTGAGCATGTGATTATTGTGGTTGTCCTGAAGATATCTTACAACTGCAATCATTGTGGTAATCCATGAGGATCTCATCATTGTAGTTGTTCCTGAGGTAGCTGATCAGTGCAGCTGTTCATTGGAGTCATTCTTTAGGTATCTCTGACCATTAATCAGTGCAGCCATTCATTGTAGTTGTCCTTGGGGTAAGCAATGACTCCTCAGTGTGGTCATTTATTGCGGTCATCGGAGAGGTTTCTGATCAGTTCAGTCATTCATTGTGGTTGTCCTTGAGGTGTCTGATAAAGGTGGTCGTTCACTGTGGTGGATTTTTTCAGGTATCGGGGTAAGTCCAGTTATTTCTTGCAGTTGTCCTTGAGCTGCTGTCTGGTCAGTGCAGAATGTTTCACCGTGGTTGTCACAGAGGTGTCTGATCATACACTCCTTCATGCTGATTGTCCTTAAGGTATCTTCCCCGAAGATGGAGTATGGCTGCCTTTATGGTGGGATAAAAAAAAACGGTCATACACACAAAACTCCACTCCCTTTGTTGGGTAGATGGGATTAATACTTGCCTGTCCATATAGGGAGTGTCCGCAGGAGTATCAGCGAGCGTACGCAGAAGAAGTCCGTAAGGTATCTGATTACTGCTGTCATTTATTGTGGTTGTCCTTTTCCTGTTGTGCAGTTCTAATCAGTACTGCCATTCATTTTGTGTCATCCTTTACCTATAAAGGTTTCAGACCTGTGCAGTCATTCACTGTGATCATTTGTTTGTTTGTTTGCTTTTCAAGTTAAGGTATCTGATCAGTAATCACTTATTGTCTTTCTCACTGTGTCCCCATCTATATTTATTCTTTCTGTCTGATTCTCTTAGTCTTTGTATCTGTCTCAGTCTTTCTGTTTCTCTTTGTCTGTCTCTGTATCTGTCTCTGCCTTTGCCTCTCTCCATCACTCTCCCTCCCTCGCTTTGTGTGTCTGTCTGCCTCACCATTTCTCTCTCTCTCTGTGTGTTTCTGTGTTCCTCTCACTTGCCCTCCCTCTCTCTCTTCTTTGTCCCTTTCTCCAATTACCCATACCCTCCTTCTCCCTGTCTCTGTCTGTCTGTCTGTGTCTCCCCCCCCCCCCCCCCCCCCTGTCTGTCTGTCTGTCTGTCTGTCTGTCTCTCTCTCTCTCTCTCTCTCTCTCTCTCTCTCTCTCTCTCTCCATTTGTCCAGTCCCCCACCCTGTCCCATTCCCTTCAGTTCCCTATTTCTAATACTAAAGTGGCAGATATTAGATCATTCTGAGGATGATTTTTGCAGTGGTGAGAAAACTGTCAATGTATGTTTGGACTGTGTGTTTGTATTTGAGGTAGGCAGATGGCCTGCCCATTTTTCTTTCTCTTTGAGGTACAACAGCTGTATACAATATTCTTTAACAAACATTCAGTGAAACAAGAATTGCTTTACTGAAGTTAATGTAGGCATGTAATTTCTTCAGCAGTTCCCCAGAGTTCGGTAACTGATCCTTCCTGTCTCTCTTTGAACCATTTTTCTGAATGACTGATTTTCCTATACGTCAGTGTTTGTCCTCTGCAACCCCTTTGAGTATACACATCAAATATTGTATGTTGTGTTGATGATGGCTCAGCCAGATCAGGGGACTTAAATCATGAAAGGTTAATGACCATCTGTCTCCAATGGAATGAGAAAGATGTATCCAGATGGCTGCTTTTATTTAGTGCTGTTCGATCAATAGTGGGTTGGTCAACCTTTTACGGAAATCAAGAGGAAGATTGGTCTGGGTGGCAGCTTTTGTGCTGTATGATCAATAACAGACTGGTGAATCTTTGACCAGAATCTCAGTCTTCTTGATGATTACTGCAGGCTTTAAAGGTGTACTCTTGAGAATGGCAATATTTTGTTGAAAACAGGTGTAACTACAGTGTGGGGTTCATTTTGTTAAAAAGTTTGCATTGAAATTTAAGGAGTTTTTGCTTGCTGTTCAAAATCAGCACTGTTGACAGAGAAGTGTGATGTTACCTACAGGGATGCCTGTATTCTTCCAGTGTTAACAAATTCATTAAAATTTTAGCTTAAACCAGGCATACTCTGGCTGTTGAGTGTGTCACCAATGGTATTCCTGTCACAGAGGGTTGC
>JADBJO010005520.1:75000-80000 GCA_016801955.1 Conus betulinus
TTTTTTTTTTAATGTTTGCTGCCATTCAATGTTTGTAATCTTTTGCATTCACAAATTGTGATGCATATGGTGTGTGCAAGAGCAACGCATGAATGTGTGTGTGTTGTGTATGTTGTGTGTGTGCATGTGAGTGTGTGTGTGTGTGTGCATGCATGCATGCGCATCTTATTTATAAAGTGCATACTAGTGCTTTTGTTATCCCAGTTTTTTTATTTCTAATGCATCTGTTCCTCTGCATGCACATGTGTGAGTGCAGATTGTGTGTGTGTGTGTGTGTGTGTGTGTGTGTGTGTGTGTGTGTGCTTCTCTAACCAACAAAATAGTTAACCAACTGGTCAAAAAACTTGGGAAACTTGGTCCTCTTTACATACACCTTTTTGTTTTTTTAATCCAGTTTATTTTTACACCAATTCCAGCATGTTGCCAATATCTTGAAAATATTCTGCACGAAACATTTAAAAGTAAAGTAGACTTTCTACATTTAGAGAATAAAAATGAACATTTCACAAAGTAGATTTTTCCAGAGTTGACGTTTCCTAATGTCAGGAAAATTTAAAATGAAATAAAATAAATAAATAAATGAAAAAAATGTTCTGTAAAAAGTAAAGGGATTTATTATCAAAATGGCATACTTTCCCATAAATTATAGCAATCTTAAGAATGTGTTTAAAGCTAGTAAATCCTGTTGGGAGGATTATCAGTGCACATTAATTAGTGTGAATGTTGTGTGTACATTGTGTGTGTGTGTGTGTGTGTGTGTGTGTGTGTGTTCATGGGGGTATTTGAAAGTGTGAGATGAATAATGGTTCAAATTCTTAATTTGGTTTTAATAATCATAACCCAACCAGTCAAAAAGAACTTTTCAGGCCAGTCAGACTTGCCCAAGGGAGGAAAAAAAAAAAAACACAGTTACATCATAAGCAGGTCTGATCACCACAGGAAAAAAAAAAATCCCGAAAAAAGAAACAAGCAATGTAAGCAGTTAATGAGCTGGTAGCCACACTGTTGACATCTTAGGGCTGTAAAACTAGGCTAAGAGCGGCAGGCATTTCCCTTTAATTTTCCGTTCCCAGATTTTGAGAAAAAAAAAAGTGAAAACAAAAATTGGTGAAGAAAAATATTCAAATGCAACAAAAAAAGCACATTGAAAAGCTGTCTGAGCTGATACTACTAAGTAACAGACACTGTACACTGGACAGCTAGAGCGAGTTTCCACCCCGGACTGGGCGCACATTTTTCACTGTCTAAATGTCAAAATGCAAATTTATGTAACTACTAAACTAGTTACAGACAACATTAGGAAGGACATTCAGGAGAGTGCTGACCTTCACCTAGGCTGAACTGACCCTGGTCTGTCCTTTGACCCAGGTCTGTAGTAGTCATCTGCATTAAAAGTTGATGTTTTTTTTCCCATCTGCCCATTAAGTGTCATGAACATCAGTTCCATAGTTTTTGCTTGAACTTGCTAACAGACGGAGAAGCCATCACAGATGGGAGAAATGATTATATTCTCGACAGAGATCATTAATTTTGTACATAGTTAAGTGCTAATGATCATGGCGTGTCATATGTCGTGAACCTATGGAGGTAGTGGAGGGTGGGACTGAGTTGATGAATAGGGGGAGTGAGGGGAGGTGGCCGCGAGCATGAGTATGTGCCTGCTGTATGTGTGTTTGGTGCATGCTGCATTTTTGTGTGTGTGTGTGTGTGTGTGTGTGTGTGTGTGTGTGTGTGTGTGTGTGTGTGTGCACGCGCGCGTGTGTGTGTGTGTGTGTGTTCAAAATGATGTGCAGACTGTATGAGATGCACTCTCAAATACTTGCATTTATTCCCTTTTCGTTTATAACCCAATATGTACAATGAAAGTGTTGATATCTTTCTCAGAGCACTCTTATTTTGAAAGTGCATTCATATCTCTGCATCTGTATATATGTGTGTGTGTGTGTGCGTGTGCGCATACGTGCTGTTGTGTGTCTGTGTGCATGTGAGTGTGTGTGTGCATGTGCATGTGTGTGGGTGTGTGTGTGTGCAGGTGCACATGGATGTGCAGGTGGGAAACTTCAGCCATGAATTTTCAAACAGGAAAAGAAAATATCACTAGAACATGTATTCAGAGGGAGAAGTTTTTGGCAAACCTTTGTGAAATATCTGTTTATTCACAGTTGAGGGAAGACCTGTACTGCCTATCTCAGCCTGTTTTACAAGGTATCCTCTGCAGTAAGACTCCCTCCCCTGAAAGACTCTTTGGGTGGTTGGTTGGTGGTTTTGTGGAACAGTTTTGTCTTTGATCATACAAATGTGCCCCCTAAGACAGAACACCTCCCTTTAGTTTAATCTGAGCCATGCCTTCTGGATGCTGCTGAACCCAACACACACACACACAAAACCTTTACATCTCTCGACAGATTAAAACTATTCTAACTACATTTCAGGTATCTGTCAAAAACATAGTTTACTGTGTGTCTGCAGATGTTGGTGTAGTTTACACTGTGTCTGCAGATGTTGGTGTAGTTTACACTGTGTCTGCAGATGTTGGTGTATGGGCATCAGAAGGGGAAAGAAAGAAATAATCAGCTGTGCATCTGAACTATACATTTCCAGTGAAGTTCAGGTCTTGATGGACCCATACTCTGAAGAGCAATAATTAGGATGCTGCAGCACATTGAGTGTGGGTTCAGGTGGATTTGCATGGTCTGTTAAGATATAAATGCCTGGAGATTCTCTGACGATAATGAGTCAACCACATCCGCAATGTATGAATATGGATGAACGCGCAAAAAGAACACACAGTAAAGCCTGTGCACATGGTATGGGTACTTAGGGACCTACAAAAGTCTAGACTGTTGAAGGTGAAAGACTTTTTTGCTGCCATATTTTTTTTTTCTCTTTTCTGTGTGCCATCTAGTAAATGAAGGAGGAGGCTCCAATTTCTTCTTCTTCCTATGATTATGGACTGAAAACTCACAATGCTTGACACTATTTTAGAGTGAACAAATTGTAGACTTTTTTTGGGGGGGGGTGGGGGTGAGGGGTCATATGCCCTGCCATGGAATCACTTCAATTTTAATTTTAGGGTTTTACCTGAACTTGAATGGAGGGAATGATAGGCCAGGTCGCTGGTTTAAGCCTTTGGAAGTGCAACACCAGCTAGTTAAACAGTGTGATACCCTTTCCTGAAAACTAGCATAGTGTAGGTCTTTTGTTTCGTTTTTTAAAGTGCTTTTAACTGAGGTCTCCTTTAGGTCGCTCATGCTGTGAACGCCCCTCTGCATGCCAGAATAATCATAGCAGTGATTGTAGTCACTGAAGCTGAAAAAAACAAAAAGGATGCAGTGATAATTGTAATCTTTATTCTGTTAAATTTTAGGGCCATGTTTAACACATGGCAATCTGTGGCAAATCTGCAGCAGAGCAAAGGATCCCAGCTAAGACACTGAATTCTATATAAAAAAAAAGTTCAGAGTATACTTGATGGACCATATGTTCACATGTTTTCAATCAGCCGCAGATGGTCACTTTAAGTACTCAACAAATCCAGTGCAAACTTATGAAATACTAAGATGGTCTTAGGACTTCAGCTGAGCATATGTCTTGAAGGCAAAACTGTGAATACCTACCAGTACCTACAAAACCATTCAGAAATGAAAAGTTTAACTGACTCCAGGCTTGAAATAAGCTCGAAACTACTGAAAAATAAATGGACAGTTAATTCATGAAATGGAACATATTAACCATGATTTGTCACTCCCAACATAACGGAACGTATTAAACCATGATCCCCCCCACCCCCCCCCCCCCCCACCACCACCCCACCCCATACATATTAATCATGATTTGTCGCCCCTAACATATTAATCATGATTTGTCACTCCCAACATAACTGAACATAATAAACCATGATCCCCCCCCCCCCTCACCCCCCACCCCTTACATATTAATCATGATTTGTCGCCCCTAACATATTAATCATGATTTGTCACCCCCAAACATATTAACCATGATTTGTCACCCCCAACATATTAACCATGATTTGTCACTCACTCCCAACATATTAACCATGATTTGTCACCCCCAACATATTAACCATGATTTGTCACTCCCAACATATTAACCATGATTTGTCACCCCCAACATATCAATCATGATTTGTCACCCCCAGCATATTGATCATAATTTGTCACACCCAGCATATTAATCATGATTTGTCACTCGCATTTTTTTTCACCCCAGGAGAGGTAGTTAATAGAAATGACTTTTCAGGTTTGAAAATTTGGCATCTCAGTTGATATATGTAATTACAGGGAAAGAACTCCACCCCACCCCCCCAAAAAATGATTTTCATCTTTTGCATGCTGGGTTCTTGTTCTGTTTTTTGTTTCTTTTGTTGTTGTTTTTGTTTTGTTTTTTTGGCTTGACCCATGGTCTGTACAGTCGTTACAGTTTACGGGTCATCAAGAAAAGTGACTTTACTAACTTAAAATTTAATCACTTGATAACGTTTGAAACTTATGCTTGTGATAAAATGATAACTGCCTTCTGTAAATGACCCAAGCTTTTAATAAGATACGTACGTGGTTTGGAGGAGGTTTTTTCTTTGCCTTCCTGCTTGTTCTCAGGAAAGTGGGTGAGAATTTTGCACGTTTGTATTTCATCTCTAACATGATGCTTTAACATGACACCAGTTTGCATGCATTTCTCTGTCTCTGTCTCTCCATCTGTTTTCTTTATCTCTCTCTCTCTCTCTCTCTCTTTCTCTCTCTCTCTCTCTCTTGCTCTTGTGATGTGTGTGTGTGTGTGTGTGTGTGTGTGTGTGTGTGTGTGTGTGTGTGATTGTGATGCATGTGTTCACTCTCGTGGGAACTTTAGAGTCTCAGCTGAAAAAGGACTTGAGGGGTTTCGATTCTGCCCAGGTGTTAATTCCAAAGAGGAAGTCTCCTCCCGACATAGCCGCCCACTGTAGGGATTGAACCACATCTCGTGGATCAAGTGAACGATGCTTG
>JADBJO010005520.1:82500-152500 GCA_016801955.1 Conus betulinus
AGATTTCAAATCTGTGCCCACTCTCCCCTCTAAGCCCTTGCCCCTTCTCCCTCCCCCTCCTCCTCACTTTCTAATGTGGCGGCCTGATACAGTGAAAAATTTACATCACATGGTAACAACATTGCCCCGGATCCCCCCCCCCCCCCCCCCCCCCCTCTCCTTCCACCCCCTTTTCTTAGAACAGCGTGATCCACCCAGCTTAACACCATATTATGTTACAAGGAAAGTTAACATCACCCGTCTTTCCCCCTCCCCCCCTCTCTATCTCTTATATCTACTTTCGCCAGCGATCGACTATTAGTTGGCACACTACAGAGAACCCTGTCCCTCTCTCTGCTCACCTCCCCTCCCTCCATATCCGCCGCCCCGGACCATTGGGTGGGGTGCTGGTATGACGAAATTGCATCACCAGTGCATGTTCAGTTAACATTTGTTCTACAGATGCATGCATGAATTATCATACATTAATTTTGGTGCGACACATCAGTGTGCTTACCACCATGTAGTAAGAGCTATCACCATGTGGTTAAGATTCTTTGTTTACAATCTGACAACCATTCTTTGTGTGCAATCTGACTTTTGCCAGTCGGCAATTCTATCTGTTAAGATGACAACTGAATGATAAACTTTGATCAGAAAAACAGTATGCCTGTGCTAGGTAAAAACTGCTAAGTTAATTTGTGAAGACTGGTGATTGTTGTGTTGGAATGCTTTGTAGTGTATGACTTTAAGTCCACACCACATGTGTACTTGAGCAAAGTATATTCCAAGTTAATGTAATTTAGCTCATGAGAAAACACTGAAGAGTTATTTGACTGAAACTGTTTAGCATTGTATTACTGTCTCCTGCCCTTTTGTAAACTCCACTCAATCTCAAAACAAAAGTGGAGATTGAGAAGAATAGCAGAAACTCTACAATACAGAATCCTGCTCAGCAGGATCAGTCACCAGCCACCAGAGAGACATCAACTGTCCTGTCCGACTTTGGAAAGGTCATGATCTTCCAATGGGACTTCAGTTCAGTCCATCCAGAACTTTCCCTCACTTAATGATGAAACAGTGAGAACATGTCTATTGTTATTAACTTTAACTACTTTCCTGGGTGTAAGCAGTGAAGTTGTGTAAAAAAAGAGCATGCAATTAAAGTAACATTGGCATGTCATTGTAAACAAACTTTAACTACTTTCCAGTGTGTAAGCAAGTAAAGTTGTTGTGTGGAAGTGCACTTAACTTGTGTCAGTTCTTTGTTGTTCAGTCAGTACTGAATGTTTGAACTTCTAATTTTTGTCTCTCGGAGCTACAAGTACTTTTAAGAGTACAAGCCTAAAGAAAATTATCTCAGAGCCACTATAGAGTATTTTAACAGCGCCGGGAACAGGTATAAATTTTGATGACTAGTACCGGGAAGTTGCTCCTTCCACCACTAGTAAGAGAGAGGGAAGAGGTGAAATTTTAACATGATCCTCATAGAGAAAATATTGTAAGTCCTTCCCCTAGATAACCCACCTACCCACTCGCAACTGTCGTCACAGTAAGTATGTCTGCATGATTCATGTGTGCGCATGCGTATGGGTGAGTGTATGGGTTTGTGTGGGTGGGTGGGTGACGTGCACATGGTCACATCTGTTTCTGAAAAAATACCATAAATGAAAGGCAATGAACTGGTAGGCATAATGGCATATGTATGAATGAAAGAGTGAGAGAGATGTGAGGGGGGAGGGGTTGGGGTTGAGGCAGGCAGAGAGAGAGAGAAAAACACAGATTGATCCTAGTGCATTTTGTTGCTCGGCTCCTCAAAATGTGCTTACAAGATAGGGAGAGGTGAATTGAGTGTGTGGTGAGGGATTGTGTCTAGACCTGAGATGGACCTTTCAGTGTGACAGGAGATAACAAGGGGTTTATTGCTGGAATGCGTATTTTGACATGCAGCAGCCAGATAAAATTTTTTAAGAAAACAGAAAATGCTGCGTTGAACTTCAGCGTTACAGATCAGCCAGATGAATAAGCTGATATTTAGGAAGGGTGGTCATATCACATGTTCCTAAACAAGGATATGGTATCTTGATGATCAGGAATTGTGAAGGTGTTGAAATGTGCTGTTGTCGTGGCTGTAGCTTCTTTCATTGTTGAGTGCTCAGCAAGGTGCTGAAACTACAGTCTGATTTCTAAAGTAAAAAAAAAAAAAAAAAAAAAAGCCAGATTTTCTTTCAATAAAATGGACAAAACATATGAAGAAAATGACATTGATGATGATTAAAGTCAGTTCCTGGTCAGCCTACCCAGTGACTCTCTTCAGAAGCACCAGATTACAGACATTTTGTGTAGTATTTGAAACGCCAGGTGCTATGAACATGTAGAATTAGGCCTGTGTAATAATGCCTTACCACCATTTCCACCTCATCTTCCAAGACCCTCCTTCACACCTTTTTTACTCTCGCCTTTTTTTTGTGTATGTATTTTTAGTGGGCAAGTTTTTTTTAAGGTTTACTCTGCTGCTGCATATGCACCATTCTTTTCATGCAAGACCATTTGTCTAATCCTAATATCATGACAACATTATCAGACCTTCAGCTCAGCCACACACACACACACAAATCAGAATGTTCATTAATAAGAATGAAAATGGAAAATGTTGTTAGGTAAATAATACAGGGAAAAGAAATCCTCAATTTCAAGATATACTTTGTCTGGCCCTCACATGGTATAGGTGATGACAGAACACTTGGAATCATTCAGAGAGTGATAGATATATGTTATGATCTGCTTCTGTGAAAAACAAGGAATTGTGTTACTTGATGTTAGCTATCAGCTCATTTGAATTTATTTTGAATGGAAAAATGTATTTCAAATATTGATCTCCAGTCTTTCAAGCTGGGATGACACTGTTGGGATTAGTTTTATCTCCCAGCCAATAATCTTTTTTGGCAGACAGAGTATTTCTCCAGTTAGCTGGAAGTATGTGAGCATACTTTGTGAATGTTCAATTGAATCCTAACCAACCTTTTCATTTGGGTATGCCACCAGTTCATGATTTAATGTAATTCAAATTCAGTTCAGTTCAGTAACACTATGTAAACTGATTCACATTGAAATTGATATGTGCATTCATGAGAAAGAAACAGATCTTTATTTTTAATTGATACAATCTTTACAGACTCTCTGTTCTGCTAGCTTATGTTTGTGTGAGAGAACCCTGGCTTAATGTATTTTTCATGCATATGTTTAATAAAAGGTGACTGTACACAGAGTAACATTGCTATGATTATGAATCCCTGTGTAACATACTGTTACACAAGCAAATTGCTCGTCTCTGTACTTAAACATGCAGCATCATCAAGCATTATTTGGCGCTGTCATCAAAAGCGGAGAGATTTAATTAAGAGAATAAAAGTCAAGTTACAGGCCTCCAGGCAATGGAACAAAACACATGACAACACGGAAACAATGCATTTCCACCTGTGGATCTTCTATCGGTAAGACCAACAAATGCGATACCAAATGAAACAAAACCCAAGACCACAAGGAGATCAAAGTCACAAGTGATGTGTACACAAGCTGTTGTAGTTTGCATTTGGTATACAGTAGAAGAATGACAGTGTTCAGTGAAATCGATCTGTTTTGTCTGTATGTTATGTTGTAGGCATGTGTGATGGTGTTACAGGTCTTTTGTCAGGTGGAGCTCAGTGTGAGTTGGTCTTTTTCCTGCTCGGGGCTGATCTGTTTCATGCATTTACCAGCTGATTGTAATGTTGTCTCATTGTGCTAAATGTGTGTTATGCGTTGGATTTCTGTGTGAGTTCGGGAAGTGTAGTTTGATTGTTATTTTGTATGTCTGTGTGATTGTCTGAAAACCTAATCATCAGTTTGACATTTGTGTTGTATGCATATATGTGCAATTGTGTGAAATGTTTAACTAGGTGAGGTGTATAGATATATATGTGGTAGGTTATATATGTGTTTTATAATTTGTGTTATGATTATGTTTTCTCAGATGGTTGTGTGTGTATGTATGTATGTGATTGTGTTAAATGTCTTGTTACTGTTGTTTGCCTGTGTGGTGATGTTGAATATGAGACATCTCAATTGGTTGTATGTAAAATTCTGTTTTCTTCTTTTTATCATTGTTAGTTGTACATTTCTAAGCTAATATATGTGTGATTGTGTTGAATGTGTTTCATCAGTTGTGTTGTACATATTTGTGCTAATGTTGTGTATTCATATGATTGTGTTTTATCAGTTCATCTTACTATGGTACGTTCTTGCCGAAAGTATGTTCTACATGCAGTTAAAAATGGGTCAGATATAATGAAGATGATGGTTTAATTGTATTTTTGTGTGTGTTTGTTTTTCATGTGTTCCAGACAGAACAATATCTTGCTGGGGCAAAATGTCAACATGTGCAATTCACCGTTCATCACCCAGAGCTTCATGAGTACATGACGGATGTCGACAATCTGTGCCTCGTTATCGTCCTGATGTCTATAAAGCAGCAACCATGACATCTTTAAGTTTATTGCCTGCAATCAATAAAAGTCATACCTCGGCCTTCTTCGAGAACAAATCATTACATCAGGGATGACAACGCAGCGGTGGTGTGTTGTGAGGGGGGGACAGCTGACAACAACATTGCCATGACTTGGGTCCACAGACGCTTGACGCTCTCAAGTCTGTGGCCGCATCTTCAGGGGATTCGAACGGCGTGAATCACCTCAAGTTTTGGAACGATGAGGGTGATAGGGCCACCTCGGTGTGGGAACGTGATTGGTCGCTCTCTGTGGCGGCGCCTGCTGGTGGTTCTGGTCTTGGGAATCTTCATCTGGACCATCACGGTGGTCAACGTGACCTTCATCTACACCAGCAACCACCCCCACCGGCAGAGTGATTTGCTGAAGGTCAGGGCCTTTTGATTTTTTTTTTTTTCTTTTTTGTGTGTGAGATTTTCTTTTCTCTATATCAATAGTATTTTTCTTTTCTGTGTCTCTGTCTTTTTCTCTCTCTCTCCCCCCCCCCCCCCCCCTCCCCCCTCCCCCCCCCTCTCTCTGTCTCTGTCTTCCTGTCTTTCTTTCTTCTGTCTTTTGTCTGTCTCTCTGTCAGTTTGTCTGTCTGTCTGTCTCCTCTCTCTCTGTCTCTCTCTCTCTCTCTCTCTCTCTCTCTCTCTCTCTCGCCCCTCTCTTTCCTACCCCATCCTGTCTCCCTCTGTCACACGCCTCCTGTTCCCCCACTCTCTCTTTCTTCCCTCCCCACCACACTCTATTCTCCCTCTTTCTTTGTTCACTGTGTGTTGCTGTTGATGTCCCTCATATTCTGTTGTTTTTGTTGTTGTTTTTTTAATGTTTGTTTTTACAGGGGATAGGGCGATATATATATATTAATCCACCTCCTTCCCCCTCCTTTTTATATAATTTGAAAGCAAAATAGAAATGGGATCCTGGATACAAAGTTGTGCTTTGTGTTGTGCTGAGGGGGGGGGGGGGGGGGGGGGGGGGTTGCAGAGGGAGAGTAACGTGTGTGTTTGTCTCTGCTGCCATATATGTGTGCATATTCAGTGACGTAAACGGAGAATCTGTAAACACTGCAAACATGATTTAGAGAGTCATGTAGGGCGTTTCTTCACACACACACATTGTTGCTCATGTTATTATAGGGAGAAGGCGTTTCAAAAAAAAAAAAAAAAAAAAGAGAAATGTTAACCCTCTGGACACTGAACTTAGATGAAAGGAGATTAGCTTATAGTGTCAAGTCATCTTAAATGAAAGGAGATTAGCTTATAATGTCAAGTCATGTAGTCTTTGACAAGAATGGGACTCCAAAGTCTCATCTTCTGTTTTCTCATCTTCACTGATCATCATGTAAAAAAAAAAAAAGAAGTGTTTGATTCTGTGGCCTACAAAAGATGAGACAAAAAAAAGGTCTTGTCAAGTCATGTTGTTTGTCACCCAGCCAACCTCAATGGCCACATCAGGATGACAAGTTATCAACAGGACTTTCGAAACAAATTAAAATTCACAAGCAAACGCTTCTTGCAATGAGCATGCCTGTGTCAAACAGGGTTTATCTCCAACGTGTGTTGTTTTCCGATCTGAAGGAAACTAACTCCGTGCTGACTTGAATTAAAGGCGCAGTGCGTCACTGCCTTACCAAGACAAGATGAAGATAAGCGTCTCTCAACCTGACCTGTCTGCCCTATCTAATCCCTCACTGAGGAACATACTCATGACTGGCAGTCTAGGGGTTAATGCATTTAGGCTGTGACCAGAATGATGCATTGCCTGGTTATCCAGCTCTGAAAACACATCATGTGCTGTTCCCCCCTTTCTGACTCACTGCATTACGAGTTACACGGAGGTGCAAGAATGTCTTGAGCATGCTTCATGGTTTCAAATGGCTCTTTGGCTCATTAAACAAACAAGGTGGATGTTGGGTAATTTATGCTGTCGTGGTCTCGCCCATTTTGGTCTGTCTCAGTGTGTATTTGGGAGTTGTGTGTCAGAGCTTATGATATCTTCTCTTTTTAGTCTGCCTTTTTCTTTGTCTCAAAATTTAAGCATGCATGAGTACGTTGGTGCACACACACACACACACACACACACACACACACACACACACACACACACACACACACACACACACACACAAGCACGCACACACACATGCACGCACGCACAAGCAGAGTAAAGCAGGTAAGGCGGACGTTTACAGAGAATTCGTCCTATAAACTAGCTACAGCATGCTTTATAGGACATTGACCATGAAAACGAAGCGTCTAAAAGAGAAAAAAAAACAGCTCCATAAATGCTTGCACGGGTACAGACTCGGGCCTTTCCTGTGTGGGCATGTTTCCACATAATAAAAAAAAATTATTATGCATGCAAATTTTTTTTGTAGATCATGTTTTTCTTTCTTTCTTTCTTCTTCGGTTTTTTGTTTTCGTTTTTTTGTTTTGGTTTGTTCTTGCTTTAACATGGACAGCATTTCTCCACGAGAAAAAGGGAAACATCAGAGGACGTTTATTGCAAAGAGAAAGTTTTTAGGCTGAATGTGAAATAAAGATATTAGAAGGGAGCATGTCTTAAAATGGAAAGAGAGAGTTCCAGAGTTTTGGCAGTAGAATTTTCTCAGACCATCTACAGTCGAAGGGAGGGAGTTTAGAGAGTTCAAGAAATGTAGTCTGCAGCTTAGCTTGTCAAAAATTTGTGGTAGGTGTTTGGTTTTTTCAATCTGTGCATGATAGGAGCTGATAAAGCCAGTAGATTTGATGGAGTAGAAGCTTGTTGGTTTGATTTTTTTTCTCCCCTAAATTTGGATGTATTGAGAGTGTCTGAACAATAATGTGAATGTGCCAGAAGAAATCAAAGTAATTTGTCTTTTGTCAGAAAAGGTCTAATGGCTAATTGATAGAACTCCATATAGGGTGCTTGACACTTTTTGGACCCCAGTACATATGATTTATTTCAAACATTTCATTGGACTAGAGTACTATTACAATGTTGCATTGGACTACAGACCATTACAGTGTTTGAGTCAACTCCTATAGCTTTTAGATTAAATACTAAAAGCAACTGTCTTCTTATCAGTATACATTCAAAATTGATACAGAGTGGGTGAATCGATCATTTGTGGAGATAGAACTGTTCATCTGAATTTTGAGGTATTTATTCAGTTCCCTACCGCCGTGTTACAGTCTTACAGTGCAAAAGCAAATGGAACACAGCAGTGTTTTTCACTTTTTGTCCTGTCATTCTTTTTTAATACAAGGAGTTTCTGTCATGTTACTCACAGGTTCAGATGAGTTTCTGCGTTGATTCACTCAAGGTGTCAACTGGTCTTGATTTTTAAGGTATCAGTTTTGTTCAGATCCAATTTGGAACATGGCAGGATCAGATGGAAATTCTTTTTGCCATAATTTGCAGGTATTGTGTATTGAAAAGGTACTTTGTTTTACCTGTATGTCAGTTGTCAGACAGTGTATCAAATTTGATACCTATGATATTTGCAACACAGTATTTTATTCAAAATGGCACTAAATAGTAAATGAATACTCAAATAAACACTGTAGCACTGATGAGAATGGTTTAATGGAATAAAGAATAATCTGAACAATAATCACGAGTACAGTTCCAGTCAGGCAGTTCAAAGTGTCCTTTCTAAATTAGCTGATGACAGGCATTTCGGTTCCCATTTTCTCTTGCCTGGTTTTTTTTTTTTTTTTTAAACTTTTTTTTTTTTTTTTTTTTTTAAAAATAAAATACGAATACTACATGACCAAATGGACCAATAATTATAATATTACTACATTGTTTGTTTGTGCATGCAGTTAACCGAACTTCAGTTTTGTTGTTGTTGTTGTTTTTTTACTGAAATCTGTGCACGATCAACCACACGAAACTGACATAGTGATCAGCAGTGGAGAGCATCGCTACTATTACATGATTTGATAAAGACGAGTGTAACTGCACAGATGTGCTGTATGCATGATAAACAGGATATGGTCCGGCACAGATGTGCTGTTATTCACATAATAAAGAGAATATGATCCCACAAAGAAAGTGCTCTGTATACGATACATAGGAAAGAGGATGGGACCATATACAGATGTGTGTACCTATTATTTACATGATATAGAGATTATGACCCAGTATTGAGATGATTTATACAAAGGCTACAGTACAGAAGTTTTGCAGATCGAGTGTTTTATATCTATATACATAAGTTTCAAAACAGAGTGATTGAGGGCAGAAAATGAAGCAAAATTTAGAAAGAAAGGGGATTAGTTACCACCAAGGACATAGACAAACAGAGCACAGGACAAGACACATGCATTCAGCCTCTTGGGTCTTCTTCAGGCAAAAACCAATAAGATTTAGGACAATACAAACGAAGAATGTAAAGTCACTTATCTTCCCTTATTTCAAAATGGAGTGACTGAGGGCGGAAAATTAAGCAGACATGCTAAAGAGGTTAATATGACACTTGACAGAGGTGTTGTTTGATATGTATGAGGTTATCCCATTGAAGTCCGCTCCTTTTTCAATTTCAATTTCTTTAGTTTGCATATGATGGTGGTTATCAGAATAATTCATTGCACATCCTGCTTGACAAACAAGTGTGTGTTGTGTGTGTGTGTGTGTGTGTGTGTGTGTGTGTGTGTGTGTGTGTGTGTGTGCGCGCACACCAGGTTTTTTGTTTGTTTTGTTTTGTGTGTATGCATGCAAATTGTTACGCACATTTGCACAATTTGTTCATTTTTACAACTCACTCTGTCCGCGTTTTACATGTTTTCTGTTGCTTTAGGTTTTAATTCAAAATTATTCCAGTTTGCCAGTTGCCGGCAAAATTGTAGTTTAATTCATGATTGTCAGTAAGTGATAGGATGTTCGTCCTGAAGTCAGTGGATGATTATTGTTCTGATTTGTTTTGTGTTGATTGTAACGTGCAGGAAGAAATTGTGCAGCTCAGTCAGGAGTATGTCCGAGCTCTGGCCAAAGAGAACGCTGGAGTGGTGGACGGACCCTATGCCGGACGCTTTACAGCATTTGGTGGGTGGTTTTTGCTCTTTTCATTTATTCACTTTTGGTCTAGGGGTTTGCACACATTTTAAGGGAAAAATGATATCAAAACATCACAATGAGTCATTCATTGAATGACTTTCATGCCATCAGTCAAGGGGAAGAAGGCTGAATAAACGGAAAAAACAAAACAAAACAAAAAAACAGAAAAAGCATGGCATGGGTCGTTGGCTTTAAAGTTTAAAACAAAGAAAGAGTTTATTATTTTTACATGAAGATGTAGACACAAACACAGAAGATAACTATATGAATATCCTGCACATATGACTCTCTCTCTCTCTCTCTCTCTCTCTCTCTCTCTCTTTCTCTCTCTTTCTCTCTCTCTCTCTCTATTTCTCTCCTTGTCTCTCTTTCTCTCCCATTCACACATGCATGCATGCACACACGCACGCACGCACGCACGCATGCACACACGCACACACGCACGCATGCACACACACTCGCACACACACACTCTCTCTCTCTCTCTCTCTCTCTCTCTCTCTCTCTCTCTCTCTCTCTCTCCTCTCTCACTCATGCACACGCCCAGAGAGAGAGAGAGAGAGAGAGAGAATTACATCACAGAAGAATGCCCAAGTTAAATTTTTGCACATTGATAGATCTTTAGTTAACTGGTTATCAACTTGTCACAAATTGAATCTTTGCACATTGATGAATATTACTTGTTGACTGCTTATAAGTAAGTCAGGGTCAGTCAGTTGACAATATGGATTCCTCCCCACCCCCATATCCCCCCAAAAGAAATAAAGGTAAAAAAAAGAAAAAAAAAAAAAAAAGCAGAAAGGTACATCTTACTCATCTAAACAAGAAGCACCCTGTGGCTGGTTCTTCTGTCGAGGTCACAGAAAATCCAAACTTTGAAATGAGTTGAACTTTGCTGGTGTGTGTACAAATCAAACGGCTGAACATGGTATGCTTGACGGCCACACTTTTCCAGACCTGAAGAAGACGATAGCGGTATTGCTGGACAGTATCCTGGGTCGACTGGACAGGCTGGAGAACTACATCAACAACACCACCAACGGGTCCCTCTTCCAGAGTGTGCCTGTCATCCGTGCTGAGGATCAGCAGATTGTCCTGTCAGCTAAAGGTGATGTCACAACAAACAGACGTGACTTAGAGTGGAGTGTTGATGCAGTTAGACTCTGTACTGACCCCCAAGAAATCCTGAAGAAGAAAGAACACATTTTCTTCAGGGAAGGGGAGTTTTAACTGGGAATGTAAATCTGGTGTAGACAGAAAGAAAGATGTTCTAGAAATACATTCTTTCAAAGGGAGGGAGTCTGACTGGGAAGGTGAACGCAGTGTAGATTGAGGGAGAAATGTCGAAAACAAACAAACAAGCATTTAAAAAGAAGGGCGTCTCAATATAATGGCAAACCTGTGTAGATAAGGGCTGGAAATGTCGTAGGAAATGAAATAAAACAAACAAAGAAACAAACAAATGTTTAAAAAGAAAGGTGTCTTAGTGCATAAAGGCAAATCTGTGTAGACAAGGACAGGAATGTTTCTGAAGGGAAGCAAATCTTTCAGCTGTTCCCTGCTGCTGATACGATGGTTAACTCATCATATTTATCTGCAGACATAGTGCCTACATGACAGGTTAACCTTTCTTGGGTTACCCCTATTTTCTCCTCACCTCAAAATAGAGACAGTGTGTGCATTGTGGTTCAGTTCAGGTTAGGAGTATTACTTTGCTGTGAATAGACATGTTGTCAGTGCCATCCAGTGTGTCAGACTGTTTTTCACTATGAATGTTGAGCCACCTAGCAGACAAAGTGTGATAAAATGGCAGGAAGTTTTGATTGGGAAAATAAATCTGGCACAGACTCAGAAAAATAATCCATAAAAAGGTGACAGTTCATTTGAAAGGTAGAAGTGGTCAAGAAAAATGCCAGTGGGAAAAGAACCCTATCTAGATGAAGAGGTTCGGGGATGAGGGTTCACTGTAAACAACCATCAAGCATTCATAATGGATTTTCCTGCCCAGATGACGTAAGTAAAAGAACAGAATGAACGTCGGTTAAATTTGGGTTGGATACCACTTGCACAGTCCTCTGCACCCCTTTCCCTTTGTCAGAGTTTATATTTATAGCATGTAGTTCTCTGCAAATGTTAGAAAGTGTACATTCCAGAATACTGTTGTCCCTGCACATTGTGGGAGAGTACTTTGTTGCCTGTTTCTGTGTTGACAGATTTGATGGGGGAAAGACAGAACAGTGTATGCTGACCGAGGAGGATGAGCAAGTATTTCCGAATTGTCGGAATAAACTGGAGGTAAAATCTGCACACAGACCATTTTAGGATGTTGGGAGATTTTGCAGTCCATGTGTATGATTGTCCATTTCTCAAAAGAAAAAAAAATTTCCTTGGATATGGATTGGATCAATGGAGTCAGTCCTTTTTCGTTGTTTTATCGTCTCATCATTTGTGCCCTGTTGTTGTTGTAATTCCCATACTGTTCATTCAGGCTCCCCCTCACACATCCACACCTAGGTTCAGCCTGCCACATCCCTAGCTCCACAGTCTGTGTAGGAGTAGTCGGTAAACAGGCTGTCAGGAGGCGACCCATTGTACTACTGCAGAGCCACTTCGATGGTGTTGAGGGGTGCCCGTTCTGATCCTGGACTTTACCCGAGAGAGTTTTTTTCCTTTATGTTTGAATACTCTTTTTAAAAAGCCCTGAGGCCCTTCCTAATTCATATTTCTAGAACAGACGCTGGAATCAAAAAGGAATAGAATTTCTGTTGGTTGGAGGAGAAGGTGGAATGTTGTGTGTGGCTGAGTAAGGGCAAATAAAAGACTGAACAAACCAGGGAGCTAGGTGTGAAGCAGACTCCGTTTTCAAAATTGGCAAAGCAGGTTAGGGGAGGGGGAAGGGGATGAGGTTGGGTGAAGTTTTTTTGTTTGTTTTATTATTATTTTTTTTTTTGTGAGTGCTGTTCAGAAAGAAAGATTCATCTCCAGGAGACTTGGCCCCATACCTGAACCAGGGCCTTGCTCCTGGACCTGACTAGGGGGCTTCTGCAGCACCCTGGAACCCCCTGCCTTCACTGTTCTCCTTTTTCGTTAATTTCAGATCGCATGCCTGATTACTTTCTGAACAACAGTCATTGCTTAGGTGTGGAGACAGATTATGAGACTGAGAGCGTCCTCTTCTGTTGGGAAGGTGCCACTATGTCTATCCAGTGATCAGTATGTATTACATCTGGACTAACCGGCCAACATTTCAATCAACTTCTCTCAAGATGGCATTACCAAGCTGGCATTACGTCTCTGTCACCCCATCACAGCACCCACTTCCCCTGGAAAAAAAAAAAAACAAACAAACAAATAAAAGAAAAAAAAAAAAGAAAAGGAGAAAGTTTGGAAGACTGGACTGAAGCCTCACAATGGCACATTTTACTTTTAGTTTTAGCCTGTCCACTTCATCAATTTTTTTGTGTGCGTTTTCCTTTTAACATGATGAATATCAATTGATCAGTGTCTTCCCCAAATGGATTGCCATTAGGTTGTGTGTGTGTGTGTTTGTCTGTGTGTGTGTGTGTGTGTGTGTGCGCGCGCGCATGTGTGTATATGTGTGTGTGTGTGTGCGAGTGTGTGTGTGTGCGCGCGCACTTGCATAAGAGGTAAAATGGGTTCATGCATGGTCACCAGACCCAATAAGTGGGGTCTTTTTCCATTTTTTCAGGGATACTTTTTTTTTCTCTCTCCAGATCTCATCATATCTTACTGTCAGAAATATTTTGAAAAATAATCTAATCTTTCTAAGTCGGTGATTTACAGAATGAGAAAAAAAATCAGTGTTTCAATAGTAGATTTAAAAAGAAAAAGAACTTGTAAGAAGGGGGGGGGGGGGGGGGGGGGGGGTCATATTCTAATTTTGCTTCAATGAAGTATCTTTTCTTCAAATTATATGTAAAGGTTTGTTCCTTTTTTGTGAACAAGAACCAAATTAAAGGCGCTTTTTAAAATCTAAGGAACCTACCAAAAGGATTTAGTGCATGTATATGTGCGTGAGTGTGTGTGTGTGTGTGTGTGTGTGTGTGTGTGTGTGTGTGTGTGAAAGTAGTTTTAGGTGAGCCATAAACTTCCAAGATGTGCTAATGTATATGTGACTGGTGTGTTGTGCAGTGGATGCGTAAAATGTGGAGGTCAGATCCATGTTATGAAGCGCATGGTGTGGACGGGTCAGACTGTTCCTTCATAATGTACCTCAGTGAGGTGAGTGAGACACTTGCAGCATTTTCTGTTCAGAATTGATTATCTTTTGACACTTATTCTGTAGGAAGAAACTCTATGAAGAGCTTGACAGCTTCGAAAGTCTTCAAACAAGGAACGCCCCTCTGACAAGTGTTTCGATCCTGAACTCCTGACACTCTAAGGGGGTCGGGCCGCATCCAGGTCATGAATCCCAAATGCCCTTCTACTGCCAACTTTTTTTTTTTTTTAGCTCGAGTACCCTCATATAATTTGCGAATGGCTCTGAATATCTGGTCATCAGGAATGCTGTATGCTTCTAGAATCATCATCATTTTCCTGCAGTGTACACTGTTAAACACTTTGCGAAGTCTACAAACACAATGGTTGCCTTGAGATTGTTGTGCTTTACACCTTCGATGATTCTACGCAGTGCCAGGATATGTGCAGTTGTTGATCGGTGTGGGCGGAAACCATTTTGGTTGTTCCGCAACAGTTGGTCGAGATGTGTTGTATTCTGTTTAATAGCATCTTATTGACTACCTTTGCCACCACTGCTGACAGTCCGATTCCTGATGGCGAAACAGAATACTTCAAAATCTCAGCAGGGGTACTTCAAGGAGACACACTTGTACCTTATCTGTTTGCTGCAGTCGTGGACTATCTGATGAGAATGGCTATTGCTGGAAAAGAAGAAGAACTTGGTTTTACTTTGCAGCCCAAAAGAAGTTGATGATATCCTGCTGACAGCTTGACAGATCTCGACTTTGCTGACGACATAGCACTGCTCTCCAATGAAATATCACAAGCAAAGAGGCTACTGGAACAGGCTGAAGTTGAAGCAGCTGAAGTTGGACTGCATTGCAATGCTAAGAAAACAAAAAGTGATGATGTACAACAAAAGTAGTGAAAACAACATGAAATCTATCAGCAGGGGAGACAGAGAGCAAATCACCAATTTCAAGTATCTGGGCGGCGGATGGATGGAGAGCAGTCAGAAAGACATCTCTGTTGGAAAAGCCATTGCTTGGTCTGCATGTCGCAAGCAGAAGATGATATGGACTTCTGTCTTGAAAAAGAACTAAAGATTCGTCTCTTTATATCCACTGTCGACTCTGTGTTGCTCTACAACTCAGAAACATGGACCTTAACAAAGCAGTTGGAGAAGAGTCTTGATGGGACGTATACCCGCATGTTGAGGATGTCTCTTGGAAGCAGCACATGACTGACAAAGAGCTACATGGGACACCTCCCTAAAGTTAGTGACAAGATAAGAACACATAGGCTTTGCCTAGCCGGTCACTGTATGCGACATCCAGAGGTGGTTGCTTCACAACTTATACTGTGGCAGCCAACTGGAGGGAGAGCGAACAGGGGAAGGAAGACAACAGACTTCATGGATCTTCTCAAAAGGGACACTGGTCTCGAAACATCGATGAGATCAAGGCAGTTATGTTTGACAGGAGCAAGTGGAAGGAGTACGTCACAGAGGCTTGACTGGGAGATTGGCATAACTGAACTTTTGGGGGTTGCCAGGATTCGAACCTGCGACTTTCGGATGGGGTGGGTGTCTCAAGGCATGCCTTTTTAGACGGATATCTTACCCTATGCTGATGGGACACCTGCTCAAAGTTGGGAAATTGAATTTATCTTTTGACCCGTATTATTCTTAACTAATAAGTTTAAAACAAAATTTCCAACATTCATAGGTAATTATTGAACTAATTTTCCTGAGCATTCAATGAACTTACAGTTCTGGTATACTGTTTTGAAAAAGAAAAAAATCCTGGAAGTGCAGATTGCTCCAAATTATAAATGCAGACTGTGGATGTAGTTTTGCTGTGTGTGTGTGTGTGTGTCAGTTTGTGTGTTGTTGATGTTTATAACAGACCAGCCTGTCATTCACTTCCAGTCAGGAGATTATGAACTGATTTGAAAGATGATGCCAAACCGTCACTTCGCATGCTCTGTGTGTGTGTGTGTGTGTGTGTGTGTGTGTGTGTGTGTGTGTGTGTGTGTGTGTGTGTGATGGCATAATGTGTTGTCACATTCCACTAGTCAAACTAGACATGAAGAAATATCAAAAGTACTCATGAAAATTGTGCAGTTTACACAGACAGGTTCATGGATGCTTTCACTGTAGTTTGTGTACCTGATTTCAAGTATTGATGGTTATGGTTTTTATTGACTGGTGGTGTAAAACATCTCACTTTAAAAAAAAAATTTTTTTTCTTTACTATTAACACTAAGGGCTTTTTTTTCTTGATCAAAGGTTCACTTTACATGATGCCTGTCATTCAAATTAATTTTATGTTTCATTTTCTATTTTCTTTTCTTTTCTAAATTTAGTTTGCCTGTTCCTGGGTTATCATCTTATTGGTTTAAGAAGAGATTATGTTTGACCAGAGTAATTTTGAAAATACCATACTGGTAATGTTGATGATGATGATGATAACTATGAGAGTGTGTTTTTGTTGGTGATTGATAAATGAGTAAGTAAACAAACAAATTGCCAGTGTGAGTGTGACAAGAGAAGATGGGCAGACTGGAGTGCAAGGAAAAAGATGAGGATAACTCTAGTCCTGTGTATTTGTTTGTCTTTTAACATCTGTGAACTGTTAATCAGAACACATAGATAGCTAGTGCAAGACACCAGACAAACAAAACAGAGCAAAAAGAACCTTGTTTTTTATTTGTTTGTTATCGCAGACAAGACCTCGTTTACCTTTTCTTTGTTTATCTCTGGTCAGAAACATAAATAGTCTGTCAGTCACGTAATACTTTTTTTTTTTTTTTTTTTTACATCAAACAGTTAGAGCTTACATGTGCGATAGAAGAGGACAGTATGCAAAGTCAATACGTCAAATACATCAGCAGCATCTCCGTAAATCTCGTTCATAAATATTTGTTATACAAAATAAAACAGAAATGAAGAAAAACATCAAAGCAAATTAAGCAGAATACAGTTTCAACTAAGTTTGTCAGCACGTAACTTTCTGTTTTATATAACATAAGGACATACATTACAATGCAAGACAACACAATACAATACAATACAACATTACTATATTATAATGAATACTTATATAGCGCCTATTCTCGGCTGTAGAGACCAAGCTCTAAGCGCTTTACAATCCACACTCGTTTACACAACGGGCTGCCTACCTGGGTAGTGCCAACTGAAGAGCTGCTAGCAAGCGCTTCATTCAGTCGTTTCCCGTGTCATCCAGTCCATATCGTTCACTCAATTTCCTTACTTCATTCTTTCCATTTCTCATGCAGGGTGCATGCTATTTGTAACCTGTCATCAATACCAACGGCCAAACTGACCTTCTCTTCTGAAAGTTTGTGATGGGATATTGCATGTGTGCAAGACGTTATGTGATGCGTGCATTCACACATGGAACCTCGGTTTATAGTCTCATTCGAAGGACCATATGGGAAATGGAGTCAGAACCATTGTAAACTCGAGGGAAAAATCACCCTGTACCGAAATGGTCCGGCGGAGATCCGAACTCACAACCCCAGGATCACCAAGATTACGAGTCCGGCACTCTACCAACTGAGCTATTTCGGTCCCCACATAATATATAACACTTAATTATTAAGTTGTGTTTGTTTTTTCCCAGCAAGTGGTGTGTTTTTTTGCTGTTTGTGGATTGCAGGTAGAGGGATGGTGCCCCAGAAAAAGCTGGACAAAGGCCTCCCAGCACAAAGTGATGGTGCCAGAAGTACATGTACGTCTCAGTTCAGGAATTCTGTCTGTCAGCCTGTTTGAATCAGTAGCAAGTCTGTTTATGCGTTGAATTCTTTCATTTGGATTCTTGGTACCTTTTTCTGTACTTTTTTTCCTCTGTTCTTTGCTGTATTATAGTTTGGAAAGTCTTTTGTTTTTTTTAACTTGACATAATAGACATAAAGTGTGTCAGAGTTTAAAATGAACGTCTTCCTGTCTTTATCTTCTCACTCAACCATCGCAATCATCCCTAATTGTTATCAGTTGCAGTTGTCCTGCTGTTTTACAGTGGCAGAGGAAAAACAGGTGTACTTGTCTTTCAATCCTAGACTGTTGAACTTTAGTGGAATTGGTGTTTTAATTTTGTATAATTCTTAAGTAGAATTGGTGTTTTAAAGAGGTATGATTAGAATTCGTATAGTTCTTTATGTGGCAGTGGGTAGCGGGTTTTTTTTTTACCGTCATAAAGGTGAGTTATTTTCTTTCTTTTTTTAAATGCTTCCCATCTTTCTTTTCCTGTGTAAAGTATAGGGCAAGTCATTTTGTTTTTTTTTTTTTAGCTAGGAAACCATTTGATCATGATGAATTTAGCATAACTTACTTGATTTTTATTATGTGTCATTAGGCCACTTTGTGTCACTGCCCACACAGACATGCAGTATAAACACTGTGGACAACAGTTAACTACTTGTCGTTGAAATGCTGCGTTGACTGTTTAAAGTTAACAATCTTGCAGAGCACGTTTGTGAATAATACCACAGTCAGCTCAGCTTTCTGTCACATATAGATGGGGAATCTTCTTCACTCAGTGAAGCAACGTTATGTGTATTGATCCGTTTTCATAACATTTTTATGAAGTGGTAAATTCTTCAGATTTTGACATACACATATATGTTGAGCTTCAGCGCATAGGTGACAGCAAGTTGACAGTATAATTTGTCAGTCAAAAACAATCTGGTAGCTGACGGCAATGATAAATAAAGGTCTGTGCCACATGTCAGCAGTGTCACAGCTGAAAGTAATGACTTGACACTTGAGCGATCTGACAGAACAGATGAGTCTGGTGAATGTGGATATGATCAGAGTGGACAGCTGGGACATAAATCAGTATATGTTAATACAATTGATTTAAATGAGCAAAGAACAGGTCTTTGTTTCTTGTATTGTAAAATGATGCATGCACGGCTGTTCAGAGCAGGTTACTTGGTTTTGAGAGGCAGGGGAGTTCACAGCTCGCCCGCAGCTGAAGAGGCCAAGCTGTGCATGCAGGTCAGGGAAAGGGGTGTTTTCTGCAGGCAGCTCCCACCAGCCAGCTAACTGCGCTGTACTCGGCGAACTGCATGTCACCTGTGCATAGCCGATCAGGCAGCAATGTGTTCGGCATTGTTGAGCGGTCATTACAAATGGGGCTGTCGGTTTGATAATTAGTGGTTGTCATGAAAAATATAATATCTGCGCTCTTGAGATGACTGAATTGGCAATTTCCCGACAATTCTTTTAATACCAAACTCGACTAGGTTTATTTTCCTGTACATAACTTAGATACGGCATGAAAGCTTGTACGCAAGTGGTCAGGCAATATTAGAACAATGAGAACACACACAAAATTGTGCAAAAAAAATGCCATCACTTTCTGGGTATTTAATTTTCCCTAGTTGACTAGTACACAAGTTTGACACATGCCTCTGCTCGGACTACAGCAACAAAAATGTTGGATTGGAAATGTGTAAGGCTTGTTTGTTCACTCTTTCACTAAGTGTCTCGCACGGGACGTAAGAATAAAGCTGTGCATGGAAAAAAACAACTGGTTCAGCATGAAGAAGTCATGGTTCCTAAAACAAGTACCCCATTCACGTGTTCATTTGCGTAGCTGGTCTTCAGTCCAGTGTAATGACTTTTACAGCTGCATGAAGCAAAAGGATTGCTGGCATTAAATAGATTAATTGCAAGGTGTGAGAATTTGGTGCAAGATTGAACACTTGTGTAAAGTTATAGTAATTCAATAGAATTTGTAAAAATACAAGATGATTGTAAGGAACCAAGTGTCATTTTGAATGGCAGCATCCCTCTTAAGTGATATTCGTTCATGTGACTTGTAGGTCAGCAAGCATCACACTAAAGTGACACGCATGTGTGTGTGTGTGTGTGTGTGTGTGTGTGTGTGTGTGTGTGTGTGCGTGCGTGTGTGTGTGTGTGTGTGCGTGCACGCACATGCATTTTAGCGTGCATACTTATACATAGTAAGAAATTATTAGGTGAAAGGAGTCATCACATAAGTGATTTTTATTGTCTTTATTACTCCAAAGAAATATTGGTGGTATACAAGTCTGATCTCTTATTGGAGTAGGTTTAGCTCCTGTGTTTAGTACTTTGGGGAAAATTTGAAAAAAAGAAAAAAAGAAGATCAAAAAGTTTTTTTCTTCTCTGCATTTGCAGGCCAATGTAACCACCAACCTCCAAGGACTGTTAGACCTTCTGAAAGATCCCAATGAGCGTCAGGGCTATGCCTGGATTCGCCTGAGAGTGGCACGTCTCTGGCCCAAGTGGGTACAGGCTGTGCATAGCCTGTCATCCAAACAGGACCTGACCAAACGCACCAAACAGAAGGTGAGGCATGAGCAGTGGACTGAATTGGTGTGACTGTTATTCTTTGGAATATGGGGGTAAGGTAATTTAAGGTAATGTTGCTTATGGCCCAGCTGACTGCAAGGGGCTATATCTGGGCTGTGAGCACGTTGAAGTTAACTCACAAGTCTGGAATATGGGGGAGTCAGAATGAAAGTACATAATTTGTTGGACACAAAGAATATTTCAGTTTTACGGCTAGGAAGAGGGTATTTTCGTGTTTGTGATATCTCAGAAAAGAGAAAGTTTGATCTTTATTGGAGCCTTGGTGTACTAACCCCATGAGAAGAAAAGAATGGCTGCTTTGGAGATATGTTAACTACAAGTTACTGATCTTAAACAGCAGCCAAAAAAAAAAAGGAAAGATGGACAATTTCTGTTTTGTCTCATCACCCAAATGGTGTATATTTTATTGTTTAATGGGGTTAGATGACAAATCATGATGATGAAGTTGATGTATGTTAAGCATTGAAAGCCCAAACCAGATGACAGTAGATTGCACTGGGAGCACAAGCTGTTAAGCTAAACATTAATGGTATACACATAAAGAAATAGGAAAACCTGTTAACACAGGAACTTCTGTATTTCCCATCACCGGATCAGTGCCTTTGCTGCTACCTGTACTCAGTATGGGTGCATGATAAGCCATGGCATAAAGGAATTTGTGACAGGGAGCAGTGAAGGCCTAAGCCTAGTGGTGATGAAGTGCACAGGGGGCACATGCTGTATAACTAAGACAGTGGACAGTGTCTCACTCACAGAAACTGAAATGTTAAAAAGAAGTGAACTGCATCTCTGCCATGAATGCTCAGATCAAAGTGAATTCAATACCCAACTGTTTTAAGTTAATGTTGACAAAAAAAAAAAAAAAAAAAATTACCAGCAAGTAAGTAAAACTCACAGATAATGAAGGAGTGAAGGTAAAGAAATGTCAAATACACCAGCCGCCGTGGCGAATTGGTTAGCGTCGCGGACTCCCGGCTGGGAGGTCGTGGGTTCGAATCCCATCAGAAGTCATGTGGGTTTTTTTTCTGCCTCGACCGGCTCTACCCAGAGTTGAGTTGCTGCGGACTCAGTTGGGAAGACTGGGACCACACAGTCGAGTTTCATCCACTTAATGGATGCGTTTCTGAGAGTGATGCTCAAATTTCTTGACCAACACTGCAGGTGCCTGTATCTCTCGGGCCTGGTTGACGCCGGGATATATTATGAAAGGAAGCGTAGAGTACAGCCCTGTCATGTAGTCTCAGACCGAAATGGAATCCGTAGCATCATCTTAATCATCCTCATTCTCATCGATCAGCATAAAAAAAAAAAAAAAAAAAAAAAATGTCTCAAATTCTGTGGCCCTTCATGCCCTGCTCTCATGGTGACCTCAATTTCGATGTCCTCTCCACGTCTGTGGCCGTGGTTTGATTCCGTCGGGGTCCCCGGTATCGGCGAGTCCATGGGGGCTGTCGCTGGACGGACGTGGTGGCGCCCTCCGGAGGGAGAGCTCACTCACGCTGGGCTCGCGACTAAGCAGTTATTGTCGTCAGTAGGGGGCTTAGTAGATGGTCGTCCTGCGTATGTTAGATCAGAACAGGCGCCACTGAACATCACCGAAGTGACTCAGCGGCAGTGCAGTGTCTCCTCCGGTGGGTTGCCTCTTGATGACTTGACATTGACTGTTCCCTGTGGATTGCCGGTGCCGGGGCTGCGTCGGGGCCGACCGGGCTGTGGCTGTGGACGGGGGTGTGTCGAATGAGCGGCGTGGGTGCACTGCCTCTGAGTGGCGCAGAGGTTGGGACAGAAAAAAAAAAAAAAAAAAAAAAAAAAAAAAAAAAAAAAAAAAAGTCAAATACCAGAAGCAAATGTGGACTTCATGTGTGCTTAGTGACAGTTACATGGCTTGTCTGGTGTGTAAGATAAGGTGATGTATTAAATGGGCAGTGCATGACATCAGGCATCTTGTATTAATTTTTAACATGGGATAACAGAGTCCTTAATCACATTGGCTTGTGAGTTGCTTGACACCACTTTTGTCAAATTTCATTCCGTAAAAGTTTTGTCATTTGTACACTGTGGTTTTTCACTGTTGACAGTTTGACTTTTTTGTTTAAAGTTTTGTGTGTGGGGATTTTTTTTTTATTTTGGTTTGGGTTTTAAGTTTTTTTTGGTTTTGTTTTTTTTTTTCATTGTTTCTGATTCAACTGTTTTCCCTTCAGTTTGTTGTTCAGTTTGAAATGTATCTAGTCCTTATAATATCATTGAAAAGGTCATTGTGTTTATCACCTCAGGCAGGGCAGGCTGCATGTTCATCCACATCTTCAGGTGGGTTTGTCTTTCTGCCGGCAAATCATGCAAGAACTGAAGAACAGAATTTAAACAATACTTGGTGAAAAGATGGAATGTAGCCCAAGGCCAGCCCAGTGAATTTGGTTCTGATCTGTAGTTAATTCAAAAGGCTGACTGAGGATTCGTTCAGCAAGAGAGCAAAAATGATTAAACCAACTTAAACAAAACACGGTAGAAAGATGGATAAAAAATGATTAAACCAACTTAAACAAAACACGGTAGAAAGATGGATAAAAAATGATTAAACCAACTTAAAAAAAAAAACACGGTAGAAAGAAAGATGGATTATGGCCCTGGCTGAATCCATTTAAATTTGAGGTGCATATCTGGATCTGAATGGTGGTCTGTTTGAATCGGGCGGAGATTTTGATAAGGGTTTGTGGTGCATATCTGGATCTGAATGGTGGTCTGTTTGACTTGGACAGAGATTTTGATAAGGGTTTGTGGTGCATATCTGGATCTGAATGGTGATCTGTTTGACTCAGACGGAGATCTGTGGTTTCCACCATACATTTGATGGTTTTGCTCCAAGCTACATAGTAAGGTATACAGTTTATCATGTTGATGTCTCTGGGAGGTGTGCTTACAAACTGTTTCATCTTAACTGTAATTTATTACGCTCTGATAGATTTAATGGCACTGTCATGCTCACGCTTGGTTTATAATACTTGCACCAAGAAAGCAGTCAGCGGTATGTTATTTTGTTTGTTGTTTTTGAGAGGATGAGAGGTAGAACAGTCATGAGAAAGTAGACTGATATATCAAGCCACTAATCAGTACATTTCAAGCCAGATGGATGACTATTTACACAAAACCAACCTGGTTGTGGACGGTACAGAAGTGGATACAGTTTGATAAGCATGTGTCTGTGTGTGTGTTGTCTTTTTTATGACTAACCATTTTCATCATTCACCCATTTTGGGATTGTCAGAAAATTGGTCTAACATTGACATCTTGGTCACACAACAGATTGCCAGTTTGAAATTGAGTCAGACAAACCTGTATAGTGTACACTGATGTCTCAATGGTTGTCATTGATGTAACGCTGTATAACCACTGTATCATCCATGGTCACACTGACTGCCCTCGATCACTGTCACTTGTTGTTTTTGTCAGTCAAACTAGATAAAAGGCAAAAGAAAAAAGAATCTTAACATTTCCTTGGCTCAGTACAAAACACATTATGAATGCTGTTTGTAGGAGCTGAAGACGTTGACTCAAAACATTGCATCTTAATACTCAGCATAAATAACCTCTGTGGAAATGAAACAGTTCACCCTCAACAAGCAGAAAAAGTTGCAGGAAAGTAATGGACAGGTGGATATGGATGGATCACTAGTGAAAAGATTAAAGACCCATGTATAAAGTGTTCTTTAGGATCTTACTGAGAGGTTTCTCTGTACACACTTGTTTTGTTTTATGTGATACTGTGGTGGATGTTCAGTGGCCTCTTGACAGGTCAGTGTGTGTCACAACAACATGATGTTACAGATCCTGGTCCACCTGGGCTTGCTGTCGAAGCAGAGCGGCTGGAAGTTTGCAGAAAACCAGTTTAAAGGTAAAAGGCAATTGTCTTTCTATTACAGTCAAATACATTTCTACTTCAAAGTGGATCAGCCAAAATTTTGGTTAACAGTCAGGGCTTGGCATCAGGCCTTGAAAGTCAGTAAAAATTTACTTTAGTTTGTAAAAAGATATTTGCCCCATTCCTGTCTGCCACCCCGTGCTCCCTCCCTACCTCCTCCCTCTCAACAAAAAGTTGGTTGTAGTAAGTGATCCAGTTTCCAGAATAGATTGAGTGTGGAAGTTTAAAGTGCTGTTGGCCTACCAATAGCATCAGTATGTGTGAACTTAGCTGTTCTTGATCAAAATGGATAGCCCCTGTGAAGTAACACTAATGTTATACAAAAGTTTCTGTTTTTTGTGTCACATATCAGCAGCCTTTGGTATACTGAGTTTGGAAATTTAGACTAGTTGGGTCTTAAGATGTTTGTAAAATAAGTTTTATGCCCCCATTTGTTTTAGTGAACCTTGACAGTGTTATTTGGTTAAATTGAAATTTTGTTGACCCTGACTGTGGCAAACCCGAAAATAACTTTTCAGTCTCTTTAGAACCACCTAAGTCTTCATATAGAGTTGTCTCAGAATATGTTCAGCAACATTTGCAAAGAATCAGACAGAAAACACCACCCTGTGATCTTACCTTTCTTTGGCAGAAGTCATTGTATAGGAACTGATGCTCCATCTCATGCTTTCATGCATTAAGGGTTGTTGTACTGAAATACTGTTTAGTGTCCTCAAATGAGATTCCTGGCGAAAGTTGTATAGTACAATATGTTAGGGGAATATTTTGTTTGACAGATAATAGTGTAGACTGACTTGATAGTAAAAAATTCTCATCTCATTCTGTTTTGGAGAGCACAAGGCTGTATCACCTGCTCCCTATTACAGTAAAATAATAGTGATGATCTGGAATATCTGTGCGTTTACATTCCATGACTATTTCATATCCTTTGCTGCACATTACAGTAAAATGACAGTGATGATCTGGAATATCTGTGTGTTTACACTCCATGACTATTTCCTATCCTTTGTTGCACATTACAATAAAATGACGGTGATGATCTGGAATATCTGTGTGTTTACACTCCATGACTATTTCATATCCTTTGCTGCACATTACAGTAAAATGACAGTGATGATCTGGAATATCTGTGTGTTTACACTCCATGACTTTCATATCTTTTGCTGTACATTACAGTGAAATGACAGTGATGATCTGGAATATCTGTGTGTTTACACTCCATGACTATTTCATATCCTTTGCTGCACATTACAGTGAAATGACAGTGATGATCTGGAATATCTGTGTGTTTACACTCCATGACTATTTCATATCCTTTGTTGCACATTACAGTAAAATGACAGTGATGATCTGGAATATCTGTGTGTTTACACTCCATGACTAGTTCCTATCCTTTGCTGCACATTACAGTAAAATGATGGTGATGATCTGGAATATCAGTGTGTTTACACTCCATGACTATTTCATATCCTTTGTTGATCCAGGAGGTCCGCTGGGAGAGCTTGTCCAGTGGAGTGACCTGATCTCTGTCCTCTACATCCTGGTCACCAGCTGACCATCACCAGTGAGGTGGAGCAGCTTGTCCAGTAAGTGACTTCACCCAGATCTCGCCTTGCCCTCTGGTGCAGACTTTGTGGTCTTGTCACCATTTTCCAGGAGTGTTCATCGCAGGCAAAAGAACAGCGGACAAGTTGTGCTCTCTTCAGTCCTGTCTTTCTGTTTATCTGTCTGTTTATGCATTTCCCATTGAGCTGAAAACAAGTTGACTGTATGTTTTTTAAACAGTCTGAGGTGATATAAAGCTCACTGGGGGAGTCTGAGTTAGTCTGAACCTTGACAAGAGAGTCCAATACTGATTTAAACTTGGCAAGGGAGTCTGATACTGCTTTAAACTCAGCAAGGGAGTCTGATACTGCTTTAACCCCTTGAGCGCTATTGTCTGTGTAAAAAGAGTGCTCTCCCCTTGCCAAGGGTTTTGGGGCGTTTTTGCATAAAATAAACAAAAATTCATTGCTCCTCATCCAGCTGAGAAAACCCCATAAAACTGTACATTTTAGGAATCTGCGTTATTCCTCTATGTGTTGACATCAAAATGAAGCAGAAATCTTTATCCAGGTATGAGCACCATGCTGTTATATAGACAAATGTGGAAAAAGGACAGAAATTTGTTAGAAAAATATTTGTAAAATATAAACATGCAGCTGGAAGTTTTCATCAGTTGGAACTTTTATCCCCGGCTTTCCACTAAATGCAGTGTTGCTGGGCAATGATAATTTGGTAGTGAAAAATTCGCTTGAAACCTAGCTGTCCTAGTTCAAGTTGCAGCTGCTGATTGTCTGCCACGCCCCCTTGACACACCCCTCCCTCTCCCTCTCCCGTGAACTCCCGTCCTCACTTTCATAGGTCCGTCTTCTCTTTCGCCCACACAGACTGAAAGCAGATCTTCGCCGTGTGTGTCAGTTTCAAGCCGCCAAGATTCACACACGCTGGCTGGCTCAGTCGGTGTACTGACTCTTGTGTCAGCTGGGTCAACTTGACCCATCAACCATGCACGAAATCGTTGTCACTTTCCCATGTGTCGAGCGAATCGATTGAATCAAGATTTGAATCGCGCTCTTGTAAAGTAATATTCGCTGTTTTGAGAGCAGAAAAGGTTTTTCGAGTCGATTGTAGGCCGCTAAGTCCGAGTGTTGCATCGTCTGCCACTGTTGGTGAGTGAAAACTACTCAGAGCCTGTGGGGTCTTCACTTTCAATGGGCTGGGCACACAGTATGTGTACACATCATGAAATATGATTTCATTGGCCACTGGACAGGATTCTAAACCTTCGTCATACACCAAGTAAGTCAGTGAAATCGCTAGGGTTTTCCAGCTGAAAATAGCTAAAGGTCACCGACCAAAATTTCGGTTGCTGGCACTTAATTGGAAGTATTTTATCGACCGAAATATCGGTCACTGGCACTCAACAGGTTAAAAAATAGGCAAAGGAGTCTAATGCTGCTCTGAAACTTGGCAACACCAGGGAGTCTTAAGAATGTCTAAAACTCAACAAGGGTGTCTAGTGCTGTCTTAAAACTCAGCAAGGGAGTCTATGGCTGTGTAAAACTCAGCAAGTGAGTCTAAGGCTGTTTAAAACTCAGCAAGGGAGTCTAAGGCTGTTTAAAACTCAGCAAGGGAGTCTAAGGCTGTCTAAAACTCAGCAAGGGAGTCTGAGGCTGTCTAAAACTCAGCAAGGGAGTTTAAGGCTGTCTAAAACGCAGCAAGGGAGTCTAAGGCTGTCTAAAACTCAGCAAGGGAGTCTATGGCTGTCTAAAACTCAGGAATCTATGGCTGTGTAAAACTCAGCAAGAGAGTCTATGGCTGTCTAAAACTCAGCAAGGGAATCTAGGGCTGCAGAGGCCAAGCCATGAATGCATGTCAGGGAAAGGGGTGTTTTCTGCAGGCTGCTCCCCACCAGCCAGCTAACCGTGCTGTACTCGGCGAACTGAATGTCATCTGTGTAAAGCCGGTCTGGCAACAATGTGTTTGGCATTGCTGAGCGGCCATTACAAGTGGGCTGTTAGTTTGATAATTAGTGGTTGTCATGAAAAATGTAATATATCTGTGCTCTTGAGATGACTGAATAGGCGAATTCCCGACAATTCTTTTAATACCAAACTCGACTAGGTTTTATTTCCTGTAGATAATGTAGATACAGCATGGAAACTTGTACACAAGTGGTCAGGCGATATTCAAACAATGACAACACACACACAATTGTGCAAAAATGATGTCATCACTTTCTGAGAATTTAATTTTCCCTAGTTAACTAGTGCACAAGTTTGATACATGCCTCTGCTGGACTACAGCAACTAAAATGTTCGATCAGAAATGTGTAAGCCTTGTTTGTTCGGTCCTTTCTGAAACTTGGCAAGGGTGTCTGAGGCTGTCTAAAACTCTGACTGAGGTCATGTGACTCTGAACAAGACAGTCGTAGCATGTCTGAAACATATGAAGTGAGCCTAAGGTTGTCTAAAGGCCAGCAAAGGAGCTTGAGGTTGTTTAAAACTGTGTCTGAGATTACCTAAAGCTCAGCAAGGGAGTTGGACATTGTCTGAAACTCAGAAAACAAATCTGAGAAAAATTGTGTAAAACTCAGCAAGAGAGTCTGAGGGTGTCTAAAACTCAACAATGTAGTCTGATGTTCTTTAAAGTTGTCAGGGTGTGTAGAGTTGCTTAAAAGTGAGCAAGGGAGTGAGGGTTGGTTGGTTGGTTTTTTTTTCCTCAACAAGGCAGTCTGAGGTTGTTTAAAGTCAGCACGAGAGTATGAGATAGTGTAAAACTTATTAAGGGAGCCTGAGGTGGTTGAAATTGAACAAGGGAGTCTGAATATGTGTAAAACTCAACAAGGGGGTCAGAGTTTGAAGGTGAATAACGAAGATGATGAATGAATGAACAAAATGTTGCAAGTGATAGCAAGTGACTTGAAAAGGCAATATGAGGAGTTTGTTGTCCAGCAATAAAGAAGTCCTGGGAAATACTGCTACAGAAGCATACGTACACCCATGCACAACCCTCCACTCACACATCCACACCCACCCACACACATACCCACACACACACACACACCCACCACACACACACACACACACACACACCACACACACACACACACACACACACACACACACACACACACACACACACACACACACACCACACACACACACACACACACACACACGCACACCTACTTCCACTCCCACCCACCACCCACACCTCCACCCCCATCCCCACCCCACCCACGCACGCATTCACGCACACCCGCACCTACCCATACCCACACACACACACACACACACACACACACAGTCCAAGTGTCGATTTTCTTGCTGTGTAAGATCTGTTTCTTTTAATTTGAACAGTTCAGTGTTGGCAGACTTGTCATTAGTTGCCGTCTTCTTTGAATAGCATTGCTGCTCCTCAATGTCAGTATTTTTTATCCTTTCCTTTTTATCAACATGATGTATGTCTGTCTGTCTGTCTGTCTGTCTGTCTCTCTCTCTCTCTCTGTCTCTCTCTCTCTCTCGTATCCCACACAGTATGAATGATTAGTTCCCCTCATAAAGTAGCATTATTAGAACATGGAAAAATATACTTTTGTTTTCTCTTTTTTCTCTTTATGTGTGCACTACACCTCACATTGTTATAGGCTGGAGGCCTGAAACATTAAAATTGTGTTCAGTTCTGTGTTCTCTCTCTCTCTCTCTCTCTCTCTCTTGTATATGAGTAGGTCTCAGTCTACATCTCTTTTTCACTTGAGTAAGACAGACCTGATTGACAGTAAGATTGGTGTCTTGAATATTGTTCTATTATATCACAGTTGTGGTTTCTTTTGAAGGTTTTTTTTTTTTTGGGGGGGGGGGGTAAAACTTTCCACTGATCTATTCATGAGAGAAATGAAATGATGCAGACATAGTTTAAATCTGTCATTTGCAGTCACAAAATAGTTTAGAAATCTGTTTGTTAACTACAGTCCTGGTTGGTAATATATGTGCGCATAATGGAAAACAACTTTCCAAGAAAACCATCGACAGAACTTAAAATGGCTTCTCATCAGCAGTTAGTGTTAAGGCCTTGAAGCGTCCCCCTCTCTCTCTCTCTCTCTCTCTTTCTGTATCATATGACTTCCTGTGATGGGAGGGGGGACAGGGGTAGTAAAATGTTCCTGATGTTCTTTGGCCTTTGGGTCTGTGTTTGCATTAGTTTCGTCTGCATACTTCTGAACTCTGTTCTCATTCCTTTGAATCCACTATCCTGAGACAGAATTGACTAGGACATCATGTTAGAAAAAGGATATTAGCCGTATTTTGCCCAATAATGTTTTGTGTTTCTTCAAGATGCAGTGATGTCTTTTTATTTGATAGATTATATCTTTTCTTTGTTTTTACTTTTGTTGTTGCTTTTGTTAATGCAAATTCTAAACAAAAAAAGTTCATTTCAATATTTGATTAAAGAGTTGTTTAAAAGAAATTGTAACTGAAAATAGTGACATGTATTTCACTTACTGTATTTCTAGTTTTTCTTATTCATTTTTTATTCTTGTTCTAGTTTATTTCTTGTAGTTAAAAAAAAAAAAGTTGCAAATTTGTCTTTCCTGAAAATGTTGACTATTTTGTCTATACCTTTCAGATCTTTTATCCTGTAGTTTGCAATAAAGAATTGATCTGCTCTTTGTAGTATGTCCAAGTTCTGTCACAGAGCCATTCTGAGTCAGGAAGAATGCTTTTAAATTTATGAATGTTAGTATGAATTATGTAGGATCTGTTATTAGAGATACTGGGGACCATTTGACGGAGTCTGTTTTCTTTTCAATCATACATGCTTTGCATATCCTAATGCACATATACCTTTGGGAAAAAAAAAAAGTTGTTTGCCATGTCAATGGTGGTTTTTGGTTGTGCATGTATCAGTGAGCATGCCACGGCTGTGGTAAGTGTTGTGTGGTGGCCTTTTTCTGGTGGATTCCAGCACTTGACTGCTAACCATCAAGGATTATGATTTCCAGCATAGTATCACTATTACTATGATAACTGCGTTTGCTCCATTTACTTATCTTGCCGTTTACTCTTTCCTTTCTCTTTGATGTAGAACAGTAACATAATCATTTTCTTCTGTGCTCTGCATTAGAGTGAGAGCTTTACATGGTCTGCACATTTCTTGAAAAAAAAAAAAAGAAAAAAGATCCTTTTTGCTTAAAACTGTTGAAAACTTTAATCCATTTCTCTTCATTTCAGCTCTGCTTTAAAGATTATGAATGCACTTTCAATTTCAGAGAGCTTCTCTTGATAGCAGCTTAATTGGGAAAGAGTTTTTCAATATACTATTGTCATCTTTACATTAATTTGGTAACTGAGAAGGAGTCTTTTGTTATTACACTTGTCCCCTTTACTTTAGTTTCAATAGCATGTATTGATGAAAGAACTGGTTGCTACAATATAAACTGATTTGTTTTTTAGAAATGGTTGCTACAATATAAACAATTTTTTTTTAAACAGGGATAAATTTGTTTATATTCTGTAAACGTTAGCTTTTGTAGTGGCTTTACTTAGCTAACAACTGTCGTTTTTTTTTTTGTGTTTTTTTCCCCCGTACATGGCACAATTTGAAGTTCTCTATGCACTACAAACACAAACTTTATGTGTAACCATAATTCTGGATAGGAATAATTTCTTTCTTCTTTTGGATTTTGTTGTTGTTGTTGTTGTTTAATTTAAAATCCTGTCCACATCACATCTAAACTGAACCCAGGGCAGTGCCAGGACTTGGTGCCGGGAGCTGGCCTCTAATATGTTACATGCGTGTGAGTTGAGCTTTCAGGATAGAGCTCAGAAAGCACTGTTTCACTGTCTCAGTCTCTTTTAGCTTATTTTGACTGAGAAAAAAGTCCCTTTAAATTGATGTTTTTAGGTGTGGCTGGACTGTCTTTCTCTCTTTTAAACAGATGTCATTCTTTCCAGAGGATTGCTACACTAGATGTTTAAGTCCTCAGCATTGCAGCAACTGAGACTGCAATGCATATGAAAGAAATTTTAAAGATAATGTAATAAATAACGAATAAGATTTGGGTACTGGGGGGACACAGAATGTAGTCTTCTGAAAATCTTTTTTTTTTTTTTTTTTTTTTTTTTTTTTTAAAGAGTAGAATGAGTTCATGAAAATTGAGAAACTTGGTTTGATTGTAGGACAGAAAAGTTCGTGTGCTTGTTTGAAAGTAGAAGTGGCAGTTGTGTTTTTGTGTGTGAGAGAGAGAGAGAGAGTGTGTGTGTGTGTGTGTGCATGTGTGTGTGTGTGTGTGTGTGTGTGTGTGTGTGTGTGTGTGTGTGTGTGTGTGTGTGAGAAATGACTAAAGTCAACTTTTGTATGTACATGAATCTGGAATATCATGCCTGTTCAACCCAATAATATGAAAGGCCACATGATATGTTGTTGACCTAATTGATTACTGTTGATATTTGCATAATTATTCCTGGGATTGCTGCTAAGTAGTTTTTAGCTTTTCTTTGTTTGATATTTCATGTATATGATACATATGCTTGTTTTCCAGCATCATATGCTTTTGCTACAGCAGTGTGTGTTGTTCACACTTCATAACAGCTGATAACAAATTTTCAAGCTAAATCCCATCAGTTATAAGGCCAAGCTTCCCATTATGAAGCAAAATAGGGAGAAATGTGTGGCACATCAATTTCCAGCTATCACTACCATTCAGGCCATGCCCATGGCACTGCGCCAGCCCACCTCCTCTGACCTTTTTGGTGTGCATTTCACATGGGAGTCACTGAGCTTCTCTTCGAACTTAGGCTGGTGGTCGTAAAGAAGAAACAGTTCTGTGCCAGCTGCACACCGGCCATTCGTGTTTTACCCATTCATACCTTTTAAAGAGTGAAGAAGCTCCGTGGTGCATTCCATGTCATGTGCCACTCGCAGTGAAACATATTCTTTTAGAGTTTTGGGACTTGCACGATGTGAGACACAAACATTTTACAGCAGATTCCATGAAAACCTTGTTCAGAGACATTCCGCCTGACGCGATCTTTCAGTTCTTGAAAGAGATTAACATTTTTCATCGGATCTGAGATTTTACAGTGGAAAGATCTTTAACAAAACTTTCAGATGGGTTCTTCGATGTATTTTAAAGAATTGTGTAAATGACTTACTTGTGAGTTGATTTTAACGTGGTGACAGCCCTGATGTGGCCCTTTGCGGTCAGCTGGGCTATAAGCAACATTATCTTATCTTAACTTACGATAAGATCACTTTTACTGATGAACAAGACAAACACACCAACTTCAACCCATTGATGCTTAACATTAGCTTGAATAACAAAAAAAAAGGATAATATAATGTATGTCCGACATTAAATGAGCCAAAAATACAAAACACACACATAAAATATGGCACAAAGTAACACTAATATAATCTGCAGCAGGAAACAGACGAGTAAGTTTTCAACAAAATGTCTCTTCAGATGTCGAATTGTAGGCATTAAAAAAAAATGCATACAACAGTTCTTTCCAGATGGCTGTCAGCAGAAGAATTTTTTCCTCCTACAGCATGTCATATTTGTTTGTTTTTGGTCACGCTTGAAGAAGGCATATTTGTTGGAAGTTCATTTGTGTGATGTATGTCGTGAGTTAAATTTGTATGAGTTTGATTCTTGGTTAGTGTGTCAGTTTATATTTTGGCCTATTTCCAGTAACACGGCAGTCTGCAGCAGTCTCCAAATCAGAGGAGTTCTTTGCATATTTTGGCTGATGCTTGTCAGTTATGTGGCAGTCACTGCTTCTGTAGGCAGGATTATGCTGTCCAGCCCACAGTGATGACCAGGGGTGACAGCTGTTCAGTTTTTCAGTGAATTTTTCTTGTAGTTTTCCCATGAAGGATTCCTGCTGAAAAAGAAGTGATTACCTACCACCCTTCCTTCTGCGTGTTTTCCTTCTCTGTAAAGGCAGGTATTAGTAGCTTTGTGATCAGTTACTTTGAAACCGTGACATTCTCAGTTTGAATAAGTGAATAGAAGTAGAAGTGTTGTTCTTTGGAATGGTTAGACGAAGGTTTAAAGAGTAATAGAAACCAAGATCGCAGGGAAGGAAAGGGATGTAGAATAGGTCATCCCCTCCACCTCTCCACCCACACCCCCATAAGCCCCGACTCTCCTTTTCTGCTCATTTCCACCACCCCAACATTATTTTCTTTTCTTTTGGATATTGGATGAGTTGGTAGCACCCAGACATTTAATGTCTCCTTTTTTTTGTATCCTCATCATCTGCACCACTTAAGTGGTATTACCCCCACACCACTTATTTCAGCCCCCCTCCACAGCCAGACCTTTGCTTGTCTGGCTGCAGTCCTTTCACTAGCAGTCAACAGGGAACAGTCAGTGTCATGTCATCATGAGGCAACCCACCAGAGGAGACACTGCACTGCTGCTGAGTCATTTCTGTGGTGTTCAGTGATGCCTGTTCTGATCCAGCATGTGCTGGACGCTGTCTTCTAAGACTCACACTTTGTGTGGGAACACTATCACGTTGTTTCAACACGAGTCCCCATGAACTTTCCGTTACCTGTTACCTGTAAACTCAATTCAGACTCACTAAAGATATAGACACGGAGAAGAAATGGAAGCTGAGGTCACTGTGAGAGCAGGGCATGAAGGGCCACAGAATTTGAGACTACTTATTATTGCTGATCGCTTTATAGTTCCATTCTGGTCTGAGACTGCATGATAGGGCTGTACTCAGTGGATATTTTATGTATATGTTCTTGTGTAACCAGGTGCGAGAAATGCAGACACCTGCAATTTTGGTCAAGAAACTTGAGCAACACTTTCAAAGAGGCATCCATGAAGAGGATTAGATGTGATTGTATGGTCCCAGTCTTGTATGGTCCCAGTCTTCCTATTTCAACCCATAACAAACTCAGCTCTATGTAGGAGCTGACTGGGTTTGAAAGAAACAAGAAATTCCAACACCACTTTCAAAGAGATGCATCCATTAAGAGGATTAGATGTGATTGTATGGTCCCAGTCTTGTATGGTCCCAGTTTTCCTATTTTGACCCGTTGCAAACTCGGCTTTATGTGGGAGCTGATTGGGACGGAAAAATCACACAAATGAATGATTCTGATGGGAATTGATTACCAGCTTCCCAGCCAGGAATCTACATGTTAACCACTACATCGTGGTGGCTGGTAGATGGTCAGTGTCTGCTGATGTCTGAAATGCTGGTGCTGGCATCTACTTTTTTTTCCAGATTGTAAGTGTTTTCATCTGGCATACTGAGTGACACGAGTATCTAGAGCAATTCTGACAGCCAAGAATTCCAGGGTTTTTTTGTGGTCTTTTTTTCCAAATTTATGACCCAATCACAAAAGTAACTTTTTTTTCTTTACTTCAGTATATCCCGAATGTTAAAAAGATAAAGATGTAAAAAGTGAGACAAAAACAAAAAAACAAAAGCAAAGAAAAGTGGGGGGAGAAAAACTGCAAATAATCCACATCTAATGTTGTCTTATTGTGACATTTCATGCATATAATCCGCACTTTTTTTTTTTTTACCAAAACAAGAAACAAAAAAGTGCTTGAGCTTCTGGATGAGGGGACTGGGAGAGGAGGGAAGGTTGTTACACCCACTGATGATTTATTATGTTCTCAGGCAGAAACCTTCATCCTCAACATTTTTACCAAACAGATTTACTGACTGACTTTGTTTTGGAGAATTTGACAGTTTGTTGTGTGTTGCTGGTAACTGGACTGCTTTCGTAGCCTAGGTGGTTGGATTCCAGTATGACCATCATAATCCAGACTGTGCGATGCATCTTACTTCCTAGCAGAGGGTTACAGATCCATTAACATAAAACACTGCATCATTTGCTTGAAGTTTTGTGTCCTGGGAAGGGAAAATCAGCCCGCTTTGTTATTTGACTATGAACCGATCCTAACCTGGCTTCACATTGGGCTTCAGGTTTTGTTCTCTTCCATTTTATTTGCTTTACTTTTTTTTATTACTATTACATAGCATTGCCAAGTGGTACATTTTAAATTGATAGCTGTTGAGGAAAATAGTTGTGATTTCCTTTTGTTTTATTTTTCACTCTTTATATAATCAGGTTCGTGATGTTGATGATATGCACTTCTGTTCTGGTCTGAGATTTCATGACATGGATGTTACCTGTATTTCCTTACATAACAAACAGGCCCAAGATATGTGGACAGCTGCATGTAATCAGGACCTTTTAGCAAAGTTGGCAGAGATTTGTCCATTACTTGGTGGAGCTTGGCTGTCCAGTTCCAGTCTTTCCATTTGTAGCCCAGGGCACATTTGATTGTCATAAGAAGCCAATCATGTGTCATCGGAAGCCAATCATGGGAGAGAAATTCCACAGACCAGTGCCTTTGATTGAACTAAAAGAGATGGTTCCCCTTTTCATCAGGGTTGAATGTGATGTCCTATATTTCTCAAGACCAGTGTGGAGGGAAACCAGAAACATGCAAGAATTTCTTTTTTTGTTGTTGTTGTTGTTGTTGTTGTTTTTTCTTTTTTCTTCAGTGATCCTCTTCATTTCTTCTTTACTTACACAAAAAAGGAATTTACGAAGCCCTTTTCATACTAGCAGAGGAATGTTTGCTTGTACTTCTTTTCCTCCACTGCTGATTGATTTTTCACTAGGACTGTTTTATTTTGTTGTTTCAGATCTGTGGTTTTTGGTAGCAAACTGTTTTCATAGCTGACCTTTCTTTCTAACACATTGAGCTGGACTCCTGCTTGGTTATTAAAGGGCATTAACCTGTTAATGGTGTTTTCATAAGAGAGAATGGGTTGGTGTGTAGTGTGTTTAACACATGTCTGATTAATGCTGCTAAAGACACTTCTAATACCAACAGCTTTCATTGAAGTTATCTAACAGACACAGTTAGCTATTTCATTTATTAACATGCAGGGTTTGCCAATGCCTGCTGATGCCTGATCAGCGTATTAAGTTGCCATGTGCTGTTTACTTAATATCTGAAAGCATTGTCTGAAATATAGCAGAACCAGCATCAGATACCATTTCATGGAAAGCAAAACTGGCATCAGAAAGTATTTTATGGAGGTTGTAGACTAAGCTCAATACTTTTGCAGCATTCCTGCTTTTATGTTAGCATTATCAAACTTTTGTGATATTATGTTACAAGTTGAATGTGAGTAGATTTGGGTTTATTTGTTATTCTGTATATCATCTTATATGCCCCTCACTGGCATCAGCCCCTTACTGCTCATTGTGGCTTCCACTTACACAGTTACACTAGTGTTTTTCAGTTGTTCCCAAATGCAGTCTACAGAAAGCAATCGATGTCTGTGTGTTGTGATGAACCCACCAGGGAGACCCTGCACATATGTTGAGTCATTTTGGTGGTCAGGATCTCCAGTGGTGTCTGTTCTGCAGGACACAACTCTACACCTCCTGCTGACAATGGTCAGTGCTTAGTTGAGGAGCCATCATGAGTGAGAGTTCCCCCCCCTTTGGAAGTGCCACCAGTCCATCCTATAATTCCCATGATCCTATCAGTACCAACAACTTTCAGATGAACTTATTATGGAGGTGAAATGAAAAATGAGGTTACTATGAGAGATGGGTTTTGAGGGCCACAGACTTCGAGTCTTTTTTTTTTTTCATTATGATCGATGAGAAAACAGGTGATGGAGATGATACTCTCTGTATTTCCATTCTGGTTTAGTGAGCAAAGTTTTGAGAGACCCATCCTTTAAAACGTATGAAAAATCTGCTGTGTGGTTCAAGTATTCTCCATTTCTGAGCCTGTAACACACCCAGCTCTGAGTAAGAGATGGCAGGGCCGGAAAAGTCAACAGATTTATGCCTCTGATGGGACTCGAACCCTTGACCTCCCCACACTGTAGCCCTCTCTGCTAACCACTTCTGCATGACTCATACCATGACTGGTATGAGTGTATATTTTGGTATAGGTATGAAACAATGTTACATTTTTATTCTAGAAGCCATGGTGTTTTAAGCAGTACTAGAATGACACATTGGTACTTCCAACATGTCATTCTGATAACATTTCAAACAGTCATGACAGCAGCTTAAATTAAGCGATTGCAGAGAAAACAGACTAGGACACTGCTTAATTTGGTCTTTTAAAGTGCTGAACCTTGATTACGTATTAAGTCCTTCAGCATGTATGTATTCTCTTTCTCCTCAGAATACTGTCTGAAGTGCCTGAGGCCAAGTCGCCTTGCCAGACTCGCAAAGATCTTCCTGTCACCATCATCTACACAGATATCATGGGTCTCATCCAGTTTAAAAAACGCACAAATTCAGGATTCTCCAAGTTCGGGTGAGTTCGTTTTTTTTTATTTGGTTATTTGTGTCTCTCAGCTGTGTGACCTACCTTTGTAGAAAGTCTTTGCTTTTCTGTCTAATCTATTGTGTTCTGTCAATGACATTACTTTGTGTCATTGATCTTAGTTTCCTAAGCACAGCCTCACAGGGGCTAATATTTGTAGAACTTCAGTTCCAGCAGTCCACAGGTAGCAATCAATTTCTTGTTGTGAAGTAACTCAACAGAGGCAGTAACAAATTGTTGCTGAGTCACTACAATGTATTCACTACTAGTGCCTGTTCTGATGCAACATGCACTGGACACCACCTGCTAAAGAAATCCCTTATTGATAGCAATAATTGCATTTTGTCACGGAGCTAGCATGGATTGGTATTACCCCCCTGGAAGGTGCCACCACATCCACTTAATGGTGATCTTGCTGATGCTCAGTTGTTGGAGATGAACTTCTGTGTCCCTAGTCTGTATTAGAGCTGTGAAAGGAGAGATTTAAAGGAGCAAGATTGTTGACAAGTAGGGTGACTTGACTGTGGTAGGAGAAGGGATGATAATGAAACTTGTCGGTAATTGAGAAAATGCAGTCTTGAAGCTACAACAGGTTTTTTGTTTAAAAAATGATGTTGATGCTTCTTCCAAGACATAAAGAAAAATTTTCTTATTGAATAACTACATGAAAGAATTGTAAATCCTGAAAATAATGGTTATGTTTATCTACAAATGACCAAGATTTTTACTTGCTTTCAGGCTTTTCTCTTACAGTAGGATATGTTTCTGATGTGATGTTCAGAGTGGAGATGTTTTAAAGGGAGATATTCTAGTCTTAATTCTGTGCTCCTTTTTTCAACTGTGGTTAGAGTAAATTCTTTTTACAGTTATCCTCAACATACCCTTGTAGAAATCATCTCCGACATTTTATCATTTTCCCAAGTAACATGAAGCAGTTTTTTCCCTTGTTTCAGATGCATGTTCCGCATTGTGGATTCGTTTGGCACAGAACCGGCATTCAACCACCGAGCGTTCGCCAAGCAGAACAAGATCTTGACAGCATGGGGAGGACAAGACCTCAACCCCCGCCAGTTCTTCACCATGTTCCGTAAGAAAACTGTGTCAGATGTGTCTCAGTTGACTTTCCCTGAATGAAAGCCTTTATGGCAATGTAGAGATCACTGCATGAAATGAATAACTTTGATTCAAAACCCTTTACTTAAATGAAGAGTTCATGTGGCCCTATGTTCTCCTATCTGTGATGTAAACTTGCTTAGGGAGACAGGGAGTGGTAAGTAGTGTCATTCGTTTTTTCAGATCATCTTTGCATATTTCAAGAGAATCTCAGGTCAGTGGTAGGTAAATAACTAGTATGGCTGCTATTTGCGACAAAAATTTTATTTTTGCGATCAGTATGTTCAGTGAGGTTGCTTGAGTTGTGACCAGTCTTTTTTTTTTTTTTTTTAATATTTATTTTTTTTTATTTTAGAAGCACCAAAATAAAATAGCTTAAAGCTGCATACAACATTTTAGGAACTTGTATGCCTCACTTGCAACAAGGAAAGGGAGACTAATCATATCATCTGCTTTGAAGTGAGGAAAGGGAGACCAATCTTAGGTTCAAATTTCTTCAGTTTTAAAGTAATACTATAGTTCTGTCAAACATGTTTTATGGTTTATTTCCTTGTTAACTGAATGTTGACAAACAGAGTTGTTCCTAGGCTTTTTTGTTTGTTTGTTTGCTCTTGAATCTGACTAGCTACTCCATTTGTCTCAGCACATAAAGCCAAGGTCTTCAAGTTCTGTCATCCTTCACTAGGCTATTAAAAAAATATCTTGCCATCCTTTCTTCTGCACAGTAGTCCCCAGCCTCCCTACTTCACCTTGCTTTCCTCAAACACAAGACTTCTCACTCCTTCCCTGGAGCTAGTGTGTGCTGGAGGGAATGGAATGTGCAGAGAGAGTGAGCACAAAGCCCTCACCTCACCATGCAACACACAACCCACAAAATGCAAGCACTGTGTGTGGCTGACACAGTATCTTGCTGGCAGCAGAAAATGATTTTCAGGGTTCACAAATTTTTGTGATTTTTTTTTTTTTTAACAGACATGTATAAAATGATCCTTTAATTGAAGTCAGTTGTTTGAGGCAATGGTATTATTAACTTAAACACTAAACACTGAAATTTTAAAACTCAGCTTTGCAAATCAAAAGCAGTCCTCTGCTAACTAAAAACTCATACAGTCAGCCGTGCTTTTGAAGTTATTAGAATTAAATGAGAAAAAAGGTCAGTCTTTAAAAGTGGTTAAAATACCTACATTAAACAACCAAGATAAACGAATCACAAGTCGCGGCACGTTTCAGAAAAAGGTAGTTTAAACTATAGTTGTAACTGTGTTTTGAAGAAGTCAGCCATTGAGTTTATATTTTCTCACAAATTGAAGATAAAGGGAAACCTACCACTATAAGCCATTGGACCATATCAAATCATGATCTGGATGTGGAAGAATAGCATAAGCTGCAGAGTTCCATCTTGCAGTGGTTTCTAATGTTATCTGTCTATACAGCCTTTTGGCTGGGCGATAATGAGGGCTGCCAGGGTAATGACGACTTTGTATTCTTTGTCTTTCCATGCCTTTCCTCTTGAGTCAGTATGCATAAGGACATTGTGATCATTTATTACTTGCTTTGGTCAATGTGGTGGATGTTGCCCTGTACCTCCCAAGCTAGACTGATGTCCTCCCCCACATAATAGAAGCTACCATGCCATCCATTACTGATGGTTGTAAATGGGGAAATTCTGAAAGTAGAAGGAAAAATCCACATATCCAGAAATTAAAACAGTGAATCATAATGTGGATGCTGAATGTTGTGCGTCTCTTTCAGCTCACTCCCGGACAACTCCTTCATGGGCTTTGTGGTGGAGCACCATCTGAACGACACTGGGGAGGAAGAACAGGAGCGCAGAGATATCGCTGTCGTCTATGGAAAGAATGAGTACATGTGGGAGGTTAGTGTATGTGTACATAATGCCATTGTGTTTTTGTTGTTTGAGATGTGACACAAGTACAGCTACTTTATAAAAATTCTGTGCTTCCATAAAATTTGTGCATTGAAAGAATTGATGAGAAGATTCAGGGATTCAGTAAAATAATTACGTTGTGTCATGAAGAGGAAGCGTACTTTTCAAGAGACTGTGAGTTGAGTAACATACTTAAGAAAACAAAAAATGAGAAAGCCATGTTGGCAAAGAAAGAGACAGCCCAAGAGCTTTACACCTAGAGGACATCACTTAACACAAGATGGGATTCTTTCTAACGCACAGTGCACATCAATTTGTCTGTAGGGCAAGCAAGCTTACCTGGACGTAATCCGAAACTACCTGGAAATCCATGGAACCGTGTTCAGTGAGGAGGGGAACTCCAAACTGCCATCCTATGTCATCAACCACGGCATTTTGTCAGGACTAGAGCTGCACAAGCTCTTGAGGCAGGCCAAGGTAAGGTGGATGGAATGTCATGGAAGAAGTGCTGTGCCATTCTGACTAGTGGTTAGGCTGTGCTGTTATTTGAAGTGCTGAAGTGCGTATTTACTGTGCATCCAAGAGTTCATTTGTCTGAAGTAGGCCTACTCTCCTTTCCCCTCATTGTTTCAGATCTGTGTGGGTCTTGGGTTCCCCTATGAAGAAAGGACTACTCACTTTGCCCCTCATTGTTTCAGATCTGTGTGGGTCTTGGGTTCCAGTATGAAGGAAGGACTACTCACTTTGCCCCTCTTTGTTTTAATCATGTGAGGGGCCCGAGTTCCCCCTAGGAAGTAAATTCTGCTCAGCATGTCCTCATTGTTTTCTTGGGTTCGCCTGTAAAGTAAGTGCTTCATGTTAAATCCCTCACTGTTTCAGACCTACATGGGTCTTGGGTTTCTCAGTGAAGTAAGACCTGCTCAATATGTCCCTCAGTGTTGATGTTGGGTTCTGCTATGATTTAAAGCTTACTCACTATGCCCATCATTGTTTCAGATCTTCATGGATCCTGGGTTCCTCTGTGAAGTAAGGCTTACTCACTATGCCCCTCATTGTTTCGGATCTTGTGGGTCCTGTATTCTTCTATGAAGTAAGGTGTGCTTACTTTGTCCCTAATTGTTTCAGATCTTTGTGGGTCTTGGGTTCCCCTACGAAGGTCCAGCCCCTTTGGAAGCCATTGCCAACGGGGCCGTGTTTCTCAACCCTCGCTTCACTCCCCCACACAGCAGCAAGAACACCAAGTTCTTCAAAGGCAAACCTACACAAAGAGAGGTACAAAGTTAAGGACCACATGGTTTAATTTGTTTAATTCATGTTTTTAATTTTTTTGTTTAACATGCAGAATAGCTGTTTCTGAAATATTTGTCAAAACACCAGGCTACAGCTTCTTTTTATTCTGTTGATGTAATTACATTACTTTTATACTGCCTTTTTAAATGTGATTACATTACTTTTATACTGCCTTTTTTAACTTCCCAGTCCACAGCCACTTCAGGGTTTTTCCTGTTTCAGATCAAATGCCAGCTACCCACAAAGATATTGGAATCATGTTATCATAGCAATGCTCATTAAAGAGGACACAGCCTCAGTGCCGATACATTAGTCATTTTGGTGATGTTACCTTGTGTCTCTTCTGATTAACATATGCCAGCGAATGCCTACAGTGTCATACTGCTAAATCACAGTGCCAGAGTAATTGAGCATTTCTCTCTGGTATGTAGACATAAGGAGGGTGGGGGTTCTGGGGGGCATGTTGTATTCCTTGCTATGATTTGTCATCTATCACTCCTCTACTAAGACAGATGCAGCTACTCCCCAAGTTGCTTGCATGCTGTAAAAATGCACCCAGACCTTTACCAGACATTCACTCTTGACTAAACATTTTGGACTTTGGGAGATTGCTGTATACCCATTCATGGTATATAGGTGTTTCATGTGTTCTTACTGTGTTTATCCCAACTTAGATGTTGTGGATGATTGGTTGACCCATACGCACCAGTCATCAAGACAGCAAATCTTAAATACAGCAGGGAATAGTTATGGTTTGATCTGTGTACTTTGTGTTGGCATTTCTGCTAGGCGACTGGTGTGGTAGGCAACATTCAGAGTTATGGGCATATAACTAATTCCAACAAGTGAGAAATAGTTACCATACTTTTAAATCATTGAGAGTTTATACTTTAACAGACAATGCAGGAACACTTGAACCTTTACTCAAGGTGTGGCAGTGTGCGATTACTGCCCTTCAAAGCATAAGTCCATCAGGATTTGTGCTTCATTATAAGTGTATGATTCAAATATGCAACTGATTATTGTTCTTCCCTTTCGATGCACAGAGATCAGCATTTTCTGACATAGAGTAAAGCACATTTGTGAAGGGTACCCGAACTTCCACTTGAATGGCTCTGATTGTTCGAATGTGCAGATTTTGTGCGTGTGTCTTGGTACAGAGGTATCCAAGAAGCATGGTGAAATTTGATAAGCAAGCTGATGTAAATAAGGGATCTGAGAGCTTTTTAAACAATTATCTATATGCTTTTTTACATCTTTGTTTAGTAGCGAAGTGAGATGACTGCAGGCAGAAATCTTAACAAATTTGAAATGTGTTAATAAGTCTGCGCTGAAAAAGATAGACAAACGAATCACATGACAAAAACACGAGGTGTTTCGATCTCTTAGGTCTTAACATTGTTTACTTTTTTTTTAATAAAAGAAAACAAAGCACAAAAAATGGGTACAAGATGTTCGGTGTGACCGCAGGTGACTTCACAGCATCCCTATGCAGAAGTGTTCATTGAGAGGCCCCATGTGTACACCATCGACATCAGCAACCTGACCGAGGTTCACCAGGCTGTTCAGGAGGTGCTAAGGCTGAATGAGGTACTCATTACTGCTGACAGACACAGTGTGTGGATGCCAGTGTGGATGTGGGTCTGTGTGACGGGGCTTGAGGGAGGTGGCGGGTATATGTGTGTGTGTGTGTGTGTGTGTGTGTGTGTGTGTGTGTTTGGTTTGTTTCCGTTCTGTTTATAGTTATGTTTACTGTTCTGTTGTTTTGGTCTTTTTTTTTTTTAACACATTATAATAATTTAATGTATACCATTTGTACATGTATTCAGGGTGTGTAAATACCAAGATAAATTTACAGAAGTACATCCAGAATTCATGCACAAAATAAATGTAAATGCACAAGACGGCAATATAATTGCTGATATTTGGCTGGCTGCTGAAAGTGCAGCAAAGATTTTCTGTCTTAGAAATGAGAGATATTGCTGATGTGTTACCAACTTAATGTTGTGTGATTGAGCAACATATTTTTCTTCCTATTGAATAACGTTTTGTATTGTACAAGTAATCATCACAGCAATCAGTGTGCGTATGATGAAGTTCATGTTGCACTTATGATAGTACAATCACCACCTGTATTTATTCTTTTTTTTCTGCCTTTGCATGTGATTATTCCCTTGTCAGAGTGGGCTTTCAAGCAAAATTTTTGCAAAACAACATGCATGTTGCTCTGGGTCTTGTCCATGCACTAAGCACTTGCTGCATTCAGGCCCTGAATTTATCATGTAAAAAAAAAAAAAAAAAATTCTTGATCACCAGTGAAGATTGAATGTATAATGGAAGAAGAAGAAAAAAAAAAAAGACGTTGCTCTGCATGAAACTCGAAACTCAGATTGAGGATTCCAGCACTTTCCTAGCAAGTTTTCTGTCAATTTTTCAATGTTCATGTTTAATCTCAAAAGTTGGTTTGTAATGGGGGGGTCTTGATAAACCTCATGCACCAATTTGACATCTGGTCAGCCTGAAAATAATGAGAGCTATGAAGGCAAATTGGAAGTTACTAGTGATACAACAGCCTGATTCAATTAAACTCTTTGTCATACTGAATGAGGGATTCTCTCGCTCAGATGCAAGTGATTTGTTCTCATGCCTGCCTTTTTTTTCCTTGCTTGGCATTTTGTAGTCAACACCACATTATTTTGCAGGAAAACAATGATTAAATCAATTTGTCATGTGACATGAATGCAGGATTCTTTCCACAATTTGGTAGTTCACTGCACGTTGTTTAGTGATTGCCAGAGCTGTTTACCCATCCGATTTTGACATATATTTTATACATGTTTGGCAAAATACATATATGATGAGCTTATAATAAAAAAAAAGAAGGTTGGGAAAAAATCTTAGAGATGAAGTTTTTGAGCAATATTCCCACTTGCGCGGAGTTTTAAGAAATGGTGATACCATAGTTTTGCTGTGACCAAAGAATGACAAGTCTTACTAATTCTTCAAACAGTAGTAAGAAAGCCTGCAAGAGGGCATAGATTTATGCCCATGTATGCTGTAGTGAGAAACTCACCCAGTGTGACCTTAGCTTTGCCTCTTCTCAGCTGAATGTTAGGAAATTTGAATCTCAAGTCAAGTCAAGTCAAGTCAAGTAAACTTTATTATCTCAATTTGAGAAATTAATTTGTGGTCACACACATTCACAGCAAATAAACAATAATTTAGCCACATTACCCATTTTCTCACATATGACATACATTCATATAGAGGAATTTGTATTTCAATTAACATCTTCTCGGTTCATGAAATCAATGGACAGGGGAATAAAACTTTGTTTAAATCTGACACTTCTGCATTTAACCGATCGATATCTTCGTCCTGACTGAAGAAGGTCATACTGATTTGCAAGAACGTGGGTCTGGTCACACGTAATCTTCTTCGCTTTACAAACAACACGGCACCTGTATAGCTCACTCAGACTTTTTTGTCTCTCACCAACGATTTTTCCTCCCACGTTCACACTTTCTCAAGCACATTTCTGCTCTTCACAGTCAACCCACCATACCAACAACATAAATGAGAAAGTTAGAACAGATTCCAAGAAGCATGAATAAAATGTCTGAAGAATGTCAGTATTCACATGAAATGATCGCAGCTTGCGAAGACAATATAATCTGGTTTGACATTTTTTGTGGACATACTCAACATGGGATTTAAAATTCAGCTTATTATCTATAAAAGTTCCTAAATATTTGTATGATTCAACACGTTCTACTTCAGCACCTTTGATAAAAGGGGTGGTACAGCTTTTGGATTCTTTCTAAAATCAATCAACATTTCTTTCGTTTTGTTACATTCAGATCAAAAGATAGTTATGATCGCACCAGTCAACAAAATCTTTGAACCTCCTTGAAGTAAACAGAATCAGAGTTGGAAAGATTCACAAGTGCTGAGTCATCTGAATATTTAATGTACAAAGTTGAATCACTTCCTGAACAATCATTTGTGTACAGAGTAAAAAGCACTGGTGATAAAACAGTACCCTGGGGTGCGCCAGTTGAAATGACTCTGGAAGACGAAACAACACTTTGATATCGAACAGACTGTGTCCTCTGTGTAAGAAAATCAATGGGGTATATGTCTTTGTGCTAGCTTTACAAGAAAACAGCAGTGTGTGCTTCCCTGGGGAGAAATATTGATGGTCAAAGAAATACTGTTCATAACATCATATTTCAAATGAATGGAACCTGTAATATTGTTTGTATGTGTACATGAGGAGGGGGAGGGGGTTGTATGTTTGTTTTTGTGTGTGGTTTTCCAGTAGACAAGGAATAGTTGTGCTTGTCAAAGATTTTTTTTTAGGTCTTCATTTTTTAGAGAAGGTGATAGAGAACTAAGCAACAGAACATCTGACAAGTTCAAGCAAAAGTTGATTTTTATTTTCTGAAATGTGCAGTTCACTGCTTTCACACCATACGAGTTCACAGAGGAAGGCATGCTACAGAGAGAATGAGCGCCTATATCCAGCACCAACAGTTCTGCAACTTTCAGCATACTGTGTCCAAATGGCCTCCGCCCTCAGCTGTGACCTTTGTTATGGGTCAGACGGGACAGTCGTGTGCCCAGGCCTGCTGGGCAAGAGGTAGTAGAGATGATTCTCAAAATGATTAAATTTGCTTTGAGAAACTCACAGGTTAAGTATGGATGAAACCAGCGGATAAAAAAAAAACGATAAAAGGTGAAAAATCTGTTAAATATGGAAGGTGGACCAGTTATTCTGGACACACTTTCTGTGCGCTTGTTTCTGTGAACATGTGTGTTGGTCTGTATGTGTATACGTGTGTGCATTTTGCATTCGTTTAAGTACCCTCTATGCTGAAGTATCGTCGTAAATGCTTATATATTCATGTGAGGACCCCCTATGATGAAGTAAAGTCTTTAGTGTTCTGAGGTTTATTTTGTTTTATTTTGTTTATTATAATTTCATCAAGAAAATATTAATTCCTTTTCAGTTACAAAAGACAACACAGCTTAAGTAAACAGAGGTTTCGGGAGTGTGTGTGTGTGGGGGGGGGGGGGGGGGGGGGAGGGAGGGGAGGGGGGGGGGAGGGGGGGGGGGGGGGGGGGTTGAATTCATGATTTATACAGAATGATCTTTTTGTATGCTAACAAGGGTGTGGTTATATCTAATCAGTCCTTGGTCATTGGTTATTGTTTTTTTGTATTTGGGATGGGATCAGTTTTTTTCTTGTTATCTGTCTCTGAAAAAATGAAAAAGAAAACCTGATTTGACATGCTATAGAACCTTGTCCTGTTTGATGTTATTGACAGATTTAATCTGCGAGCCCAGTCACTTTCTGGAGATCAACACAGAGGGGACCCTGAGAAACAGCAGCACCATGTGCATGAAGGTGAACCATTCGGCCAACATCTACTACCCCTCGGTCAACGTGGACAAACAAGAGTGCACTCTGCAAGACAATGAAATGCTCTTCAGCTGCGTAGGGGGTCGTGACAATGTCCGCCGGCTGTGTCCGTGTAGAAACTACATTCCACAGCAGTCAGCGCTATGCAGGGGGTGCGAGAGATGATGCTGCAAGGGTTCCTGTATCCAGTATTTGTGGCACCACTGGTGTGACCCTGCAGAAGTTCCAGTGCCGAGTGCTTGTTGGCATGTGCGTGCGGTGATGAGCTGATGCCGGCAGGAGGTGCTTGCATTCTGGTGGTCTTCTATGTCAGCCAGTGTTCATGCTGAAGGGGCCAGTCTGACAGCCCTGGTGGTCACTGATGCTTCACATGATGATTCTGGGCAGGCTCTGGCAGTCGTTGCTCGTGGTGAACCTGCATTGGTTCTGAATCAACATCATCAACCCCACTGGATTATCCATGATTTAGCTTTACTTGGCCAGAATCTTTTACTCGTTACCAGACTTTTTTTCTTTTTTTTTTTCTTTTTTTTTTGTGTGTGTGTGTGTGTGACGTTTCCAGTATTATTCTAAGCGAAAGACATGCTGTGAGAACATTATCCAAACAGGAGAGGTCTGGACAAAGTAAACCATAGAAAAGGCCACTTTGGCTTATTTGGGGCATCAATCAAACGTGTTATACATGTCGGTGTTTTTGAAGTGGTGCTTTCATGACAAGCTCAACAGCTGTGTCAGTCTGCTTTAATAGATCTACCCAATTGGTGTTGGTTTCTGTGTCTAACTGCTCACAAATCAACGTTTTTCCATGTAAAGGCTAATGGCAGTGTACCATGGACCTGAATCGTAGACTCTGTTGCTTTTGGTCTTCAGTGAGTGTTGGTTCCTGTTCTGCCTGTTGATGATCTGTTAAACAGTTTGTGCTGGGGTTCTTATGTATTGAGTGCGATGAATGTCAAAGCTTTGTGATGAAAGCGACTGTGATGTTGATATGTTGGGAAATTGGACTTGCATTTTGATGTGTGGAATGGGAAGAACAGCATTTTGCTGTATCTTGGGGGAAAACAGGAGTCCTTAGCATTTTGATGTGTGGAATGGGAAGAACAGCATTGCTTATCTTGTGGGGAAAACAGGAGTCCTTAGTGGGCGGGAAAGAACAGCGTCTTTTGGGAATTTTTCTCTCAGTGTTATTCTACATCCTTGCCATGAATATGGAGTTGTGGTGTGCTTTCTGCGAACTGAACAACTGTCTGGGAGATCCGTATTGAACTTTGCTGGCAAATGTGATGTCACCGAGTGTGCACACACACACAGTACAAAGAGGTATGTATATATCTAAAATGGGTGGAGTGAAAGAGTGCAAGCAGTTAGAAAAGTAAAAGCAAGTAAGTACAAGTTAACAGCTCTGCCCTTATTGTTGAAAATAACTTCTCACAACAATGCATGTGGAGGGGTCCAAGGCAGAATCCTAAGCTAGTTTCTGTGTCTCTTCTCTGCTCTGGAAGTGAATTCTAATTAAAAGGAAAAAAAAGAAGGGTTAAAACTGAAAACTAATGAAGAAACAAAGAATTTTAAAGATGCATTTATCTTTTGATAGAGAGGTATTTGAGTTCTTTTTCTCATTTTTTTTTCGGAGTTGAAGGAGGGGTGGGAGAGGGAAGAGGGTGGGGGGGGATTGTCCAGGTGCTAATTAGGATACATGTGTTCCAGATCTATAATATCAATTGATTTGTAACCAGGTGTAAATGTTAAAGAAATTGTGAATTTTTGTTCTTTCTTTTTCACGTGGGGACGGGAGGAGTTGGTTAAATGCTTTCAGTTCTGCTCTGCATTTGCTGTTTGCAAAAAATACCAAGCTTATGCTATCAATGTCATTTTCAACTGACAGTAATGAAGCTCATAGAGGAGTTGATACAATTATTTTCGTAGAATTTTTTCCATTCCTTTTTCAACATGCTTGCTGATTTATAGTGACTTCTATACATTCAGAGCAATAATTTTGGATATGTTGATCATATTTTTATCTGTTGGCACATCTGCTTTCTCTTATAATCAGAATCCCAGCCTACAAACAAAAATGAAGAGCTGTGTCTCTGGAGTAAATTTTCTTAGCTGCTGCTGTGTGTGTGTGTGTGTGTGTGTGTGTGTGTAAGCACATATTTGTGTGTGTGTGTGTGTATGCACATATTTGTGTGTGTGTGTGTGTGTGTTTGTCTACCACAGCTGGGAATTACTAAATGCTTTAACGTAAATCATGACGAGAACACATGATTCATTGATTTTTCTTTTTTTTCCATAAGAAAAGTTTTGAAGAAGATAATGTGTCTTTACATAGGCTTCCAAATCATTTGAATTGGCAACTTTCAGGGTGAGAAAACATGATTAATGTTTAGTTATTTTTATGAAAAAAATACTTTAAAAGATTCAGTCTTTGACTAGGCTTCCAAACCCTTTAGACTGGCGAATTTGTGTGTGCGCTAATGTAATAAATATTGTGTGAATGCAACAACAATAAAAAGATGTTAGATAACCAGTGTAATTCATGTAATACCATATTGCTCACAGTGAAAATAACCAGTGTAATTCATGTAACAGCATATTGCTCACTTGTATGCTTCCGATCACATCCAATGAAGTGTATTCATCAGGTGTTGATCGATGGATGCTTGTGATTGGATGGTCTGGGGCATTTTGGGACAGTTTTGTTTCAGAACAGTGGGACCAGTCCTAGACGTTTCTGTTCCTTTAAGTTATCATCATCACGGCTTTTCCGGTTGCTGTTTAGCTGTCACCAGGTATTCTTTGCTTTTGTAGATGAGTGGGTTTTTGTTGTTTGTTCGTTTGTGTTTTTTTTTAACCAGATTCGTCCCCAACCTTGTTCTTCTGTAACCTCCTACTGTCACCCAATATTTCATTTTATTCCCACTTTCTGCACCTTCCTCTTCCAGCTTCATCACAGAAGCACATGTTTATTAGATGTATTGTTGATATTATTGTGAAATGGTACAGTCACAGTTGTTTTTCGTTTTGTTTTTGGAAGACTTTAAATCATTATCAAGCAGTTTAATATATTCATATTGTAGCTTTTTTTTCCCTCCATATTGATGTTCAGATTTTTGTTAGTTTTGGTCCCACATCTCCAGGATGCCCTAGTAGTTGTGTGGATCCGTCATGGAAGTGAATGATATTCTGCTCATTTCAGGTCATAGTTCAAGAACGAATATTTTTCCAGTTGATATTTATTTAAACCTGCAGCAAGTATTATCATATTACACTGTTTCATAATTCTAGATCAGATATTTCCCTGTTGATATTTCTTTCAAACCTACAGCAAGCAACTGGCAGACATCAGTATTCTAAATTGTTATCAGATCTGGTCAAACAAAAATCTTTGCCACTCTTTTGATGGTGTCAGTTTATTGGTTACTGTTTTGTGTGGAAAATTGCATATCGTTTGTTCTTGGATTGTTCGTCATATAACAGTATCACGTCGTTTTCTAGATTTGATAAAAATTATTTTGATAAAAACATATTCATAATTACTGGATGTTGCTGTAGACATACGTACTTTTTTTTTTTTTTTAAGATATATCAATTTATGAGACAGCATTTTTTTTTGCTGCATTCTTTTGACTTGATTGCTGAGACATTGTGTTGGGGTTCCAGCAGTGAGTTTAGAGGAGTATCTGCCAGGGTGAGCAATGAGGATGGAAATTAGAATTCACAAGCTAGATCATTTTATCTGGTAATTGTGACCAGTAAGTATTGTTAACATGGCTTCCCCAAAGATGGAGTATGGCTGTCTTAATGGCAGAATAAAAGAATGGTCATACACACAAAACTCCACTGCCTGTCTATACAGGCAGTATCCGCGGGAATATCAGCCTGCGTACGCAGAAAGAAAGAAAAGAAAGAAAGTTAATGTGGCTCATCACTCATGCACCCTCCTTAACCAGCTGTTCAGCGTTTTATGTGACTGAAGTGTTTGTTTTTTTTTTTTAGAGATTTGATTGATTTGAAACCTTTTTGGTTGATCACTTCACTGTGGGTGCCCTGTTTATGTTTTAAATCTTTTCAGTTAGTCATTTTCATTCTTTTATTTTTGTCAGTATTATTCTGTGGTGGTTGAATTGTTTGATATTTCAAGTTTCAGTATATCTCCTGTTCCAGAATAGCAGACAGAAGCAGAAGATGTTTTGCCTGACGGCTTCTAATTCAATGCTGTCATAGGAAGCAAAAGACAGGGATATGCCGAGACCCATGACTATGCTGAGCCATGAAGACCATAGAGCCCTTAGGTAGTGAAGAAGTGGGGGGGAGGGTTCATTATATTATCTCGACTTGCTGGAAATTCTGAGCTTTTTCATCTGGATGTGATGAATTAAGCAAAATAGGTGGATAAGTTTAAAAAAGAATGGCTGGATAAATTAAGCAGAAAGGCTGACACTCTCTGCCTAGATTGATTGCATCTGCCTTTTAAAGGATGCCAATACATATGTCATGAATTCCTGTGTATTTTGTTCATGGATATGCATGAGTTTTCCTGAAGAAACTCTTGTGGCTTTTGTTTTAATGAAGTGACTGATATGGTCCAGTAGGGCTGGCTTGGCTCAAGGCATTTTAAAAAGCAAAAAAAAAAAAATAGTGAATGCCATATACTAATCTAGTCATCCTACAGGTCTCTGAATATGTTTTCTGGTGCTTGTTCTCCCTCATTGTCTCATTAAGGTATGTTTTATTTTTATTCAGGTGCGTACAAGATGCTTTGCTTGTCTTTTTTTTTTTGTCCATTTGATATTTCTTTCATTTTGAGAATATAAATATAAATGAAAGTACGGTTTACTTAAGATGTGATGTCCATAAAAAGATTTGATGTATATAACCCTCAGTTGACAGTGAATGTAGATGGAGAAGTCATTTGTACAAATATGACTATGAGGGAAAAGAGCACAAAAAATGGTTTGCATATTGTATTTTGTTCAAATGGCAGTAAGACAAGTACTTTGTTGCAAATGAAAAGAGATGACATTGTTTTGGGTCTACAGACAGACAAGTAAAATGAGTAATGCATAGATCCATAATGTAGATTTGCTGATAACCGTATTGCAGGTTTTCACTGTGGTTATTGAAATCTTGTCAGATACTCTTAGTCAGTGCAGAATCATTAATGATTTGCATTAATACCTGTCGGTATTGTTTAAAACATTGAACTGTGTATTATATGCAGAACATCTGCAGGTTGAGTAAAGTAGAATAGCAAATCCAAGCCATAACTGGTGTGTGTTTTCTTGATGTCAAGGTGAAATTGATTTTGTTTATTCACTGCTATCTTCATAGTTCAGTCGTTCATAAAAGGATGTGAAAAGAGAGTCACCAAAAATGCTTTAGTTCTCTTTTCAGCTAGTCTGATCTTCCTGTGCCATTTTTTGTGTGTGTGCGGGTGTTATTGGTTGTCATCCTAAATGAATAGTTTTCTGTGTTGACCAACACTGCAGGTGTGTGTATCTCAGGCTGGTTGATGCAAAGATGCAGTATGTGAAGGAAGTGTTGTACATGTCCTTGCCATACAGTCTCAGACTAGAGTGGGACTCCTTAGCATCGTCTTCATCACTTCATGTATCATCTCAAAGACTCAGATTCAGTTACCCTTCATTTCCTTCTCTGATGATGACCACAACTTCATTTTTCTCTCCACGCACGTGCCCCTGAAAATGTTTGTGTTCAGTTAGAAAGATCAGAAGAGTCACTGGGTGGAATCTGGCTCCCTGACTAAGCACTCATCATATCAGTTGAGGTGCACAGGTAGGGTTGTTAATTATCATTGTTTCTAATAGTAGAGAGACCTGAATATGATGAATCAGAACAGGCACCACTGAACACCACAAACTGACTTTGCAGCCATGCAGGGTCTTCTCTTAAGGGTTTCCTCATAATGATTTGATATTGATTGCTCCCTCCTGACTGCCAAGTGAGGACCATGTCAGGAGAAACTGGCAGTGGCTGTTTAAGGGGCGGCTGGAAGGAACATGTGGCTTAGAAAGGATGCTACTGAGGGAGTGAGGGGGACTCCTAGGATGAGAAATAAAAACTGCAATCTGCGCCATTTGATCATAGCGCTGCTGTCTTGTCTTTTCAGACCATTGTGTCATTCATGATGTATGGTTGTCATTTTAGGTTGTAGCTCTGGTTGGCAATGCATAACAGTACTACTGTGCTGTGTACATTATTTGGAGTTTAGTATGTTTTGCTGCTGTTGTTTTGTGTGTATTTTGTTCGGTGTATTTTTGTTGACGATATTCTCTTCTTGAAAGTAGCCATGCAGATGGCACTTTACTTCCTGAGTGTACATGAATGTTTTGATTAAATCTTTTATAAATTACTCCTTTATTCTTAGGTGGGGAGCCGGGGAGGGAGAGGGGGATATGTTGTTATTCTTTTAGTCGAACCCCACATATCTCTGTTGAATAAATTATTTTCTTGTACTTCTTGTGTTTAGATATAATAAGTGTATTATATTTCGCAAGATGAAATGATGGTTAAGTGTGAACTTACAAACCACAGGCTGTGGATTCACAGTTTCATGAGACTAGATGTTCTACTCATTTGATCACTTATGCATTTTGCAACATGGTCCAACACACTGACACGTGAGTTTTTATTTCTGGTGCTCCAACCTCTGACAGAAGTCAAGTCATTTACACCTAACCCAGTTTTGAGTGTGTCTAGTCTAAAAGCAGAGAACCTGCAGTTCATCCACATTTAGTCCAATTTGGTTCTGTGTACAGTTACAAAGAGTAATCACACTTAATATACAATCAGCCCTGTTCTCTCTGTAGTTTCAAGGATAAATTGCAGTTCCTTTCAATTTAGCACAGTTTGGTCCCTACACTTTCAGAGAAATTGCAGTCCATTTGCAATCCACCCAAGTCTGATCACAAAGAGTAACAGTAGTTCATTTACAGTAAGCCCATTTTTTTTTTCTCAGCAGTCACAAAGAGGGGTCACAGTTCATGTGTGATCAACCCAGTTGGTCCTGTCAACAGTTACAGAGTGAGCTTATTGTTCGCTTACATTGTGCCCAGTTTGATCTCTCTATGATTACAAAGTGAAATTGCAGATCTGTGAAGGAGAGGGGAAAAAGAGTGAGCAATACGTAGTTGATAGTGATGACTAGACTAATGAAAATTTTTAAAAGCTGTCTATGTATGTGTGAAAATTCTACCCAACTACTGTACTCTCATTGGTCAGGCACATTGGATATCTATGTTCGTTGAGTTCCTGTAGATGAGAAAAGGTTGTCCATTTGTGACTTTGCTTTTTCCTACTTCCTAGATTATTGAACTGAACTGTCTCAGTGTCTGAAAGATTTTTGTGTGTGTGTGTTATATCTTTGTTCCTGCCCCCCTCCCCACCCCATCTTCACAATTTAGTATACATATTTGTATGCCATTAAGTTGATGCTTCTATCTGCTATCAGTGTTGGAAAATCTTTTTTTTTTTAAATGAAGGCTAAAAAAAGAAATTACAGATTGTTTTTTTCGTTGTTTTAGCACAGTTTGGCCCAACTACAAGTAAAAAGAGACATTACAGTTCATTTGTATTCATTCTGGTTTGGTCTGTGTACATTTCTATAGAGACATCACAATTCATTTACTTATAAGTAATATAACCCAGTTTGTTTCTCTACAGTTGTAAGAGAAATTGCAGTTGATTTGCATTTAGCCCACTTCTGGTCTCTCTACAGTTACAGTGAGAAATTGCAGTTCATTTACACACAGCCCAATTTTGATATATCTGTAGTTGCAGAGAGAAATCACAAATCATTTACACTTACCCAGTTTCTCATTACAGTTACAAAGGGAAATCACAAATCATTTACACTTACCCAGTTTAGCCTCATTACAAAGAGAAATCACGTTCATTTACACTTAACCTTGTTTGTTCTCTTTATAATTCTGAAGAGAAATCACGGTTCATTTGGTTTGAGTTCTGTTTGATCTCTCTGAAGTTACAAAGAGAAATCACATTTCATTTACACCTAATTCAGATTGGTCTTTTTACAATTACTGAGAGAAATCGCAGTTCATTTGCTTTTAGGTCTGTTTGATCTCTTTGAAGTTACAAAGAGCAATGACAGTTCATTTACACCTAGTTCAGTATTATGTCTTTACAGGGACAAAGAGAAATCACCGTTCTCTCACACTTAGCCCAAATTGGTCAATTTACAGTTACAAAGAGACATTGCAGTTCATGTACCCTAAGTATAGTTTGGTTTCTGTTCAGAAATCATAATTCATTTACACTTAACCCAGCTTGATCTGTCTACAGGTACAGAAGGAAACTGCACTTAATCTGCATTTGGCCCAGCTTGCTTTCTCTACAAGAAATTACAGCTTATCTGCACTTAACCCAGCTTGATCTATCTGCAGGTACAAAAAGAACTCACAGTTCATTCTCGTTACGTATGAAGTTAAGTGCTGTGTGTAGGTTTGTTGTAAATGAATGGACATACAGGAATTCCTATTCACTCCTCCTCATCTTTCATATTTCTTGGGTAATCACTGTCCAGGGCTGAAGCTGGTCCACATTTATACTATTTGAAAATGTACATGCACACAAATTAGATGATCTAGTCTACATGTCTTACCTGAAACAGCCTTGTAAATGTCAGTCCAGTTTCCTATACTTTTGATGTGAGCTTTAGCAGCATTACATACCAGCCTATATTTAATATAAGCCTAATTCACAAAATTTGTTAATGCAAGCAGCATGACAATGAAACCCATGCATAGCTCATAATACAAATCATGTTTGTGTTGAACTGTTGTATATGTGTAAAACATTGTGTCAAGTGCCGTGCTACTAAAAAAGCCTGTGCTTGCAAATGGATCAGTAAATGACTGAATTATGCCCAGTTAGTGAGTTTTTTTATGCATGCCATTCACTTTTGCTCGTACCTGCATCTGTGCAATGTTTCAAACAATATTAGGTGACCAAAGATAATGAATTGATATCTCATATTTTCCCTGTAAAATGTTCATCCTTTTGTGTGTGTGTGTGTGATTCAAACTATAATCAAAACACCCTCTGTTTTGTTTTGGTTTTTTTATATCTATCATGTATATTGATGATTGTCTGATTTATTTCATTTATGATACTTTCATCAAACATGGTGTGTTTGTTTTAAAATGGATCATTCATTCTTAATTTGTCAGTTTGAGAGCTCTTACCATCTGGCAATGTAACCATGATGCTACAGGGGTGATTATAATCCAATTAGCAACTGCCAGTATTTTTCAAAGGAAGAAAGGTGCTTTTGTGCAGTTATAGGCTGAAAGGTTTCGATTCTTTTAGGTTTTCTCAGTACATGTTTAACTTGAGTAAGAGTGGGAAGACTTTGACTTTCTGGAATAGTTCCTTAGGATTTGTTTCATGGAGGTTGTTCTGTGAAGGCGTAAGATCTGATCAGTGGTTGATGTATTTGTACAAACACACTCTTTCAATATCTTAGCGGTCTAAAACCAAGTAGTTTTAAAAGTCTAAAGCTATATGGACTTTGACAGCAATAGCCTCAGCATCCACTCAAAGGGGATGCTTGAGGTTCTTCCAGTACTGACAGCCCTCTTCCCCCCTCTTCTCCTGAAAGTTCTGTGCAAATTGTTTCATCTTTCCTGTCAATAACTTTGACTTTGGCTTCTTTTCTTTCTTGATTGTTGTCTAATGGTTTTCTGACTTTGTGGATCGTTCTCCTGTCTTTGCTCTGGAAACTGTTTTACACTCCCTAAAGACAAATCTTTTCCCCCAGACTGATTAATGATATCCACTTACCCCTGTGTGCTAGTCTCCTTGTTTTGACGTGCTTGTGTGTCTGTCTGCATGTGTGTGTGTGTTTCTTTTTTCGTGTGTGTGTGTGTGTGTTGTGTGTGCATGTGTGTGTGTGCTTTGAGTTAGAATTAGTATTTTATCATATTTCTGTAACATGTGCTTTGGGCTCTCGCAAGGTAAAGCACTCTATAAATATCATTTTACATTACATTTCACTTTTTTTCTGGTAAAAAGTTGTGACAAGCCAGCATTTTTTATATTTTTCCAAATTTTGTGCGAAAGTCATGGAAATTGTGCCCATTGTCCAGGATGGGCACTATCTGTTCATTCTGCAAAAAGAAAAGAACATGTGAAAACTTGAAACTTCTTCATCTAGATGAAGAAGGCTATGCTAAAAACAAATGAGAAAGAAAGCAGAAAAGTAAGAAAACAGACTGGTCAAAGATGGTCTAAAAAATTAGTATATATTTTTGTTGGAAAAATGCTCAACAAAATACCTAGAATATAAGTGGTTAAACTGAACTTGTAATTGATATGCATCATTTTTTTGTAAATTGAGATAGTCTTAAAAGCATTTTGTCTTGAAAATTAATGTGATTTTTTTTTTGTACGGGTTTGGAAGAACAACACAGCTCATGTATTTGTGTATTAACTGTTTGTACATATGCCCTTATTCTGCTTAAGCTTTAACGTCTGTTTTCTGTTAAAAGATCATACAAGAGAACATAACATAATCCTAAATGGCAAGAACTGCACCAGGTTAAAGAAAATAAACTGATTTTAAGTACAATTTTCGCTTGTAAACAGTACTTGTTGAATTATCCATATTTGAACATGTACATGCGTACATATGCGTTTTCCTGTTATTTCTATCACCAAAGAGGTTATGTTTTGCCAGCATCTGGTTTGTCTGTGAGCAGGATTACACAAGAAAAAAAATTATCAAACTATTTCCAGTAAAGCTCTATGAACAGATGGAATGTGCCCCAAGGTGAAGTGAGCAAATTTTGTGGCCGATCTGTGCAGCAGATCTGGATCAAACTGCAAATCTAAGATCATTCAATGAACAATGGTTTATTCTCGTTAACTCTTTTGCGTCATAGAGAAATACAAAACATGTAACAAACATGAGATGGCGGGTACGCAGAGGAAGAACAAAGAAAGCAAAATTACATACAAGAATCAGAGTATATCAAATCCATACAACAGCATGAAAGTACACAACATAGGGTTGACTAGATTAGATTGAAAGTAAGCGTCCATAGTTGTGTAAATATGTATCATTGATTCAGGTCATTATGCAAAACAGAGGTAGTTTACAATGAGGTTCATTATACATACAAGGGAGGAGAGAGAGAGAGAGAGAGAGAGAGATTATTGTATCAATTGCACACATGCAGCATATGAGTGTTTGACACTCAACAAGATTGATATGCACATGGGGAGTAACTCCTTCAGTCCCGACCAACTGTTACTTCCCCTGGTGCAGGGAAGTGAATCAGGAGCCGTTCACATTATTGAGAAGACTATGAAGATTTTCCTTTTAATGTGAACTGTGTGAAATTGAAAACCATCAACAACGTGATATGTTTAATTGAATAGTAAAACTTTCTAGTTATTTCAGCATTGAGATTTCATGCTTATTTGTGTTTTATTCAAAGAAAAACATGTATGGAGCATCACTCTGACAATTTATTTCCCTGGAAGTAAAGCAATGTTGGCTTCTTTCAAGAACTGACTGAAAGGACGGGCCCAAGATCCGTTCGATCTTAACAGAGGTTTGCGCTTCCCAAGTGCTCATCTAGTTTGATAGTTACTGTTAAGGAATTTTTCCATTTACTGGGGGTCTCGGTTTGTTTGTGAGTGGGGGGTATTCTTCGCTTTTTTCAAAAGGGCATCATTAAAATACATTTTCATGCCTTTTTTTGTTTGTTTCTTTGGAGTCATGTTTCTTATCATAAGTTGTTTGTACAGAATGAGATGAGGATGGATGTGTAGTTGAATTGTTACGCCTGTGACATCCAGCTGCCAAAGAGATGATGGCTTTTTTTTTCCCCTTCTTTCCTCCATCCTTCCATCTGTTCCTGTCCCCATTACTGATATGACATAAGAAAGCATGAGCATAGGGGGAAGATGATGGGGGTGGCTTTTTACTTTGTAAGCTGTGTGCTCAAGAGATTTGGTCATCAAAACACAGCCAAGTTTTCAATGAAATAAGTGCTCGTAGCTTCTCAAAGCATATCAGTTTTACAGCAAGTTCAGCAGTGTTTGTACCCAAGTTGTTATCTCTCGGTGGCTTTTATGTGCAGGTTAGATATTAAGAAAATGTGTCATATGCCAGTTCACTTATCTGTGGGGCTCTTCTAGCAGCTTTTATAAATTCCAAGTACCATAGTTCCAGCATACAAGCCTTATGTAATTCATAACTCTTTCGTTTGCTTTTTGGTGTAGAATTTGGGGGGGGGGGGGGGGGGGGGGGGGGGGAAGAAAAAAGCAATGTGAAGTTCTATAGCACTTCTATTTTAGGAGGGGGGGGGGGGGGGGGGGCGGCAATGTGAAGTTCTATAGCACTTCACTATTTTAGGAAAATCCAGGTAAAAAGTTGTTGTTTTCTTAAGAATGATAACTTTTTAATACTGGCAGCTACTCAGTCTTCATTTTCCATCTTTGGTCCCAGTCACCAGATGAAAAATGCTCAAAAGCACAAGAAGCGAGAGGAGTATTACCAAAAAAAAAAAGTGTCATTTTGATATTTCATTTCTCAGTAATAGTTATGGAAATTTGTCTGCGCATGCATCCAGAGATCTACTCACGTAAATAAGTGAAGAAAATCAAATGATTGAAAAAGACCCCCCAAAAATGACATATAGAAGTGGATAATGAAATCTAACAGAAAAAAGTGGAGGTGATTATTCCTAACCATGTTCAATAAAATATGCAGACGAATGAAACGTGACTAAAAAAACAACACTTAAATATTATACAGTAAAATGAAAAAAAAAAAGCAAAGCACAACTTCACACACTCTCTTATCCTTACTTTAATACAAACATGTACACTCACCCATGTACAGACATCAAAACGTCGATCAATGAACAGGAAAACATGTCAAGCAATAACGAAACATATGCTGCGTAATTGTGGGACAATGTCATGCATGATCGGGTCTTCTTCTTCCTTTATACTTCTGGGCAGCCAGCGGGGCTTGCATACATACGTAAGAAAGGTCCTTTAACAGCCAACCAAATGTGGATCAACACACATTTGGAAAAAAAAGGTAAAACTTCATTTCTTTTTTTTTTCTTTATAAACATAAGACGCCAGCACTGCTGACGTGTTGTTGTAACAAAAATGAAACGACTCAAGTGAATATATATATTAGGATGGTTTAGAAGTGCTTCTGTTTATATCGTGCCCAGATTACCTCAGATGCCACAGTTTGCTGATACCTATTGTATCACCACTTTCTCCACTCTGGCACTGAGGGCAACAAGGGCTGAAGTGAGATGGTTCTGTTCTTTGCTTTGCAGCTGGAGTTCTTGAGGGCTTGGAGCACAGAGAGAGCATCAGAGAACACCACCACCTGCCCTGTTGTTCTTGTGGAGTTCTGCAAGACTGTTGTGGCTGCCTCACAGAGGCCTTCTCGCTCAGCTCGGAAGTTGGTGTAGTATTTTCCAGTTGGAATTGCAATTTCTTCATCTCCGTCTTTGTATTGGAGGAAGATTCCAGCTCCACATCCTTCGTTGCTTCTGTGGCGGAACCGTCTGTGAAGACATGGGTCCAGTCTTCCTGAGGGTACTGGTTGCAGATACACTCCATGGCCAGGGCCTTCCTTAGGGTGTCTGACTGTATTCCTCTCTTCTCCACTCCGGGAATGCTGGTGACGACTGTTGGGAACACCTGCCTCTTCCAAGATGGGTGGGTGACATTTGCCGGGATAGGCTTTGCTTCATGTTCCATCAAGACTGGGGTTTGTCTTTCAAGGCGTCTTGACTGGTGGATGAAGCTGCCTCTTTCCAACTGGCTCTTGGTGGGTCTGCTCATTCTGTTGTTCATTGGATGGTTTTCAAGGCGTTTGAATTTTGCTGCCTGGATGAGGATCTTTGTGTCCCTTCTGTCCTCCAATGACTGTAGCCCAGTGGTCTCCATCTTCAGGATTGGGGTGGATCTCATTCACCACTTTGGCTTCACAAGGGGAGTATTGCGCATGTTAATGTCTGTTCTGTTTTTATTTTTTTGTCACTGAGGAAGGCATATTGCCGACAAATTCTTGTCCTGTTTTGTGTCGTGCATTAAAACTGCGGTACTTCACACTTTGTTTTGTGTGCTCTTCTGCTTTTTTGTCTGGTTCCGGTAACGCTGCAGTTTGTTTCATTTGCCCAATATCCCAGAGAAAAAATTATTGAAAAGCTGCGGAAGACCAGGCTGAGTGAGTGTGTGTGTGTGTGTGTGTGTGTGTGTGTGTGCAAGACAATACGTTTGTAAAACCATTAAATGGACATCAAATTTCTCACTTTCCACAGACAAATACCTCTCAACCGCCATTTTTTTTTTTTCATGCACTAAGTCACATTCTTGTCAAAAGCCAATTTTACGTTCGTCCACTACCTCGACAGCGTGACCAACAATAATAAACGTTTGGTACGTGGGTGCATGCGCGCGTGTGTGGGTGTGTGTGTGTGTGAGAGTGAGTGCACATGTGTACGAGTGCTAGTGTATGAGGGTGTGTTTGTGAGAGTGAGTGCATATGTTTACGAGTGCTAGTGTATGAAGGTGTGAGTGTATGTGTGTGCGTAGGGTGGTATACGGTATGGTGTGTGTGTGCATATGTTTGTGTGTATGTTAGGGTGTGGGTATGTTCGTATGGGAGTTGGGGGGGGGGGGGGGGAGGCGAGGAGGCGAAGTGCGTATGTTTGTGAGTGTGTTAATTTTGCTCCTTTCCTTTAAATGAAAAATGTTGACATTCTGTTCATAATGTTTTCTTGAATGTCAGTACAACCACGGATTAATCTGACAATAGATTGGTTTCTGTCAGTCAGTGTGTGTGTGCGTGCATGCGTGCGTGTGTGTGTGTGCATGCGTGTGCGTGTGGTGGTTGGTTTGTTCCTTTCTGGGCAAAATGAGCTGGCATTTCTTTTTTTTGTTTTCAAAACACAAGGTCTCTTTCTTTTGCACCATAAACAGAACTTCATGACAATAATTCTGTGACGAGAGTTGGGGACGGGTCGGTGTGTCCTCTAGGGGAAGGACTTCAAATATTTTCTTTTGAGAATTATGTTAAAATTTCACCTCCACCCTCTCTCTTACTAATGGTGAAGGAGCAACTTTCCGGTACTAGTCATCAAAAGAAATTTTTATTTTTTCTCGGGACTGTTAAAATACCCAATAATGGCTTAGGGATAGGTTTCCTTAAGCTTGTACTCTTGACAGTACTTGTAGCTCCGAGAGACAACATTAGAGAGAAGTTCAAACATTCAACATTGAACGAACAACAACGAACTGACACAAGTTTAGTGCACTTTCACATGTCAACTTTACTTGCTTACACACAGGCAAGTACTTAAAGTTAGTTTATAATAGACATGTCAATTTTTTTTTTGCGCTTTAACACATCAACTTCGCTTGCTTACACCGGGAAAGTGATTGAAGTTCGTCACAGTGGACTGGTCTGTCCTATAGGCTGATTTTTGGTTCTCACTGTTTCATAAGTGAGGGAAAATTCTGAATGAGTTGAGTTGAAGTCCACTTGGAATAATGGGACTTACCTAAAGTTGGAGAGGACAATAATTGATCTGTCTCTTGTGGCTGGTGACTGATCCTGCTGTGTAGACCTGTTGCTGTAGTGCTGGGCTGTGGTGTGTCTCTTCACAACCTGTCTTGCCCAGGGTATGTCGCGTAGCCACGGTATGTAGCGTAACCACGGTCCCAGGTCTACGATAAGAAAACCTTGTCAGTAGTTAAGTAGCTTAGAGTCTGGCTTGTCAAGTTTACAAATTTGCCCTCCACCTTTCAGAAGAGGTGTAAGAACTCAGCCAACAAAGGATTACTCTAGTGTAGAGTTCCTACTATTATTATCAATCTCCACTTTTGTTTAGAGGTTGAGTAGAGTTTACAAAAGGGTAGGGGACAGTAATACAATGCTAACAGTTTCAGTCAAATAAGTCTTCAATATTTCTTATGAGCTAAATTACATTAACTTGGAATACACTTCGCCCAAGTACACATGTGGTGTAGACTTAAAGTCATACTCTACAAAGCATTCCAACAATCACCAATGTTTATAAATCACTTAGCAGTTTTTCACCTAGTACAGGCATATTGTTTTTCTGATCAAAGTATCATTCAGTTCTCATCTTGACAGAATTGCAAACCGGCAAAAGTCAGATTGTACACAAAGAATCGTGGTCAGAGTGTTAACAAAGAATCTTAACCACATGGTGATAGCTTTTACCACATGGTGGCAAGCAAACTTCTACAACACAATACTCATTCATCATTTTGATCAATTTCACCAAGTATGGGCACAAAGTTACGCTGCTAAATCACATGGCATGCATACAAACAATGCATAGATTCAAAATGTGAAAACATAGTTTCAACTTACATTGCTGGAAGAATAGTGAAACTTAGACTTGGAGATAGAGCAGAGGCAGATAAGCATTCACTCTCTCTGTTTTTCTGCTTCTGTCTTTCATGTTTCACATACAGCTGGTCTGAGAAACACTGAATGGGTGACACTAATGGTTGAGTTTTACATCCTCACAGCGAAAGCTTTTAGGGACATGTTGTTCTTTCGCCGTTGTCTTAGTACACAAAAGGTGACACTATGTCTCTTCTATTGGTACGCTAAACTGTCAAATCAGGTTTCTGGCTGACAGGGTGTTACTCAAGGCACAAAAAAGGAGGGGGGGAGGGTTTTACTCTCCCACTCCCTTACCATGGACTGGACTAGTTGCGAACGTTCAACTACACCTGTGCCTTGGCGCCTAGATCAACATACGATAATTCAAAAAGCGCGGCGGAACAACGCATGATAAGTAACCAAGCGCTGGTTAACATTCTTGCATCATGCGCCAGGTGTGCGCATGACTGTCCGCATGTGGTAGTGAATATGGTGGGGAAGGAGGGGGGTGTTAGTGGTGATAGAGAAGGAGGGAGGGTACAGTTTTTGCCCTGATCTAGCCTAGTGAGAACACCTCAGCTATGGGAAAGTAAGGGAGAGAGGGTGGCGTACGTGACAAATTTTGAAATTGACGTAATTTTTTTTTGCCTGGGTTGTCACAGCCAGGCTGTTGCCTGGTTTCAAACAGTGTTCCCCCACGGACGGCGGGAGAGGGAGGGGGGTGGGGGAGGGGGGAAGACGGGAGACATTGTTATGATGTGATGTAAACTTGTCCTGTGATACTTTCACAACATCAGGGAGAGAAGGAAGGAGGGGGAGGGGAGAGATGGCATAGATTAGAAGGGATTGACATGGGTATTGCCGTTTTGTAGGACAGACGGGACAGAGAAAGGGGGGGGGGGGGGGGGGGGGGGGGGGGAGATGGTGTGTGTGTGTGTGTGTGTGTGCCTTTTGTACAAGAGGGTAGAGGATTTTATATCTTGCCTGAAGAAGACCTAAGAGGTCGAAACGCGTCATGTTTTGCCTTGTGATTCGTTTGTCCACGTTTTTTGGGCAGATCACTAACATTTATTTAAGATTTGCTTGGATATCCGCCTGCAGTCATCTCATTTTGCAACTAAAAACCTTTCAGTTTTATTGTAAATTCAGTCTGCTCATGATTGTCTGAAAAGTGTTTTCTTTTCTGTTCTCCCGGCCATATTTTTATCTCTTTCTTGCTCTTTAATTTTCGCTGTCTGAAATTGCTGCTGAACTTCATCTTACAGATCTTCCCCTTAAAATTTTCTTTGAATTTGCTTTTTTTCCTGTCTCCTGTCAGAAATGCTGTTTTGTTTTCATTTCAACCGTTTATGAGAATGAGAGACTTTGGGATCCATGGTTAGTTGTTTGGGAAGAGTTTAAAGGGTCTGGATGGGATGCTCATGTCTGTACAAAAACAGACACAAGTCACCACATCAGCAACTTCTTGAATATTTTAATTTGAAATAGAAATGAAAAAGAAAATTGCTGTAGAGCTAAACGAAAGAACAAGCAAATTACAAAAAACAAACACACTCTTTGGTCTTCTCAAAACAAACAAACAACATTCAAGACAGTGAAAATAAAGTACGAATGCCCCTGGAGAGATCAAAACGCATAAGGTGTGCTTTGTAGTTTTATTTGTTCTTTCATTTAGCGGAACAGTCATTTAACTTTTTTGTTTGTTTGTTTTAATTCAGTTTTTTTTCGCCGCTTTATTACGAGGATAATAGATAAGCACTGACGTACTTTTTTACATCCAGTCCTCGCCCTGAGTAGGGACTACAACATGCATGAAATGAAATAATGTAAGAAAGCAAACAAGCAAACAAGGCGGTCATGCAATCATAATGGAACATCAAGTGAAAATAGAAGAGAAATGAAAATGAAAAAAAAATACATAACAATAATAACAAACAAAATAAATAAATAAATAAAAATGAAAATAATAATAATGAAGGGGAAGGAGAGAGTGGGGGGGGGGAGGTGGGCTGAGCTTGGGAAATATCTGGAAATGTACCCCAACGTACAAAAATTAGCATGTATAACAACAACAGTAAAATGAATATGACAAAGTACGTACCTAATTTTGAACACACACATACACGCACGCACGCACGCAGAGAGAGAGAGAGAGAGAGAGGAGAGAGAGAGAGAGAGAGAGAGAGAGAGAGAGAGAGAGAGAGAGAGCAAGTCACAAAAGCATAAAATGTAATAATTTGAAATGGAAATGTACTAAAACGTACAACAATTAGTATGTATAAAAACAGACGGTAAAATGAATTTGACAAAGTATGTACATAATTTGGAACACACACACGCACGCACGTTCGAGAGCAGAGAGAGAGAGAGAGAGACAGACAGACAGACAGACAGACAGACAAGCAGAGAGAGAGAGAGAGAGAGAGTAAAAAAGGGGCACAACATATAATCATTTGTTTCATAAAGCATGAAAATGCGCAGAAGGTATTTAGTAAAATGACATGGTGTTTGGAGGGAGAAAGAAAGAAAGAAAAAAAAAAAAAAACAGAGAGAGAGAGAGAGAGACAGACAGAGACAGAAAGACACAGAGAGATACAGAACTGGAGAGAATCAATGAATACATGAAACGGAAACCACTCATGGAAAGATCATGTTAAAGACAAATACATTAATAACATGTGCAATATAACACACGAAAGAGCTGACTAAAAATAATGAAACAATACATATCATATTATGAGCAAAATCATGATAAGAAGATGAGAACAAGGGAGGATGTGCTTGAAGGCACTTGTGTGTGAGAGAGAGAGAGAGAGAGAGAGAGGAGAGAGAGAGAGAGAGAGAGAGAGAGAGAGAGAGAGAGAGAGAGAGAGAGAGAGATGCATATAAGCGAAAGGAGTGCAGGGAACGACGATAGAGAGAGGGAGAAGAGGCGAGAGTGGGTGTGGGAAAGAGCATGTTTAGAACAATCTAACAATCAAAAAACAACAAGGAGGATGTAAGACAATCGATTTTGAAGCACCAAGGGAAAAAAAAAGAAAATAAAGCATAAATGGAGGGGGGGCGGATGCATAATGATAGCCCAGATCACCACGGGTAGGGGTGGGGGATGTCATCTAGATAAGTCATATCAAGTCATGAGAGAGACAGGAGAAGAGAGATGAGAGAGAGAGAGAGAGAGAGTCGCATGAGAATAAAAGCATAACGACATAATGACAAGAGGGCAACAGAGATAGTAGAAACACACAACACACACACACACACACACACACACACACACACACACACACACACACACACACACACACATACTCACATAAGAAGACATACTTACTAAACAGAAGATGTGCATTTCAAATACACAAACACTTTCTAATTAGACAGGTTCATACATAAGGTAAAGAGAGGGGTGGTGGTTGGTGGATTTTTATGCGGAGTATGCAAATACTGGCAGATGAGATGGTTGAAATAATGGTGTTTGAAGGTTGATATGCATTGGTGTTGTTTGGTTGATTCAGGGAGCGAGTTCCATTGACAGGAACCTGAATATGTTAAACTGGATTTGAATAAGTCAATTCTAGGAACAGGGACATGAAGTTTGGGTAGAGTTCTTGAGGAATTTATCGAGAATCTGTGAACTAATGTGGTGGGTGCCTTCCCAGACACAATCCTGTGCATTACGATCCCTTTGTTGTATTCTAATCTCAGACTTAAGGGGAGAACCTGAATCTTTTTATAGTCCGAGTCCAGAAGACTACTGGTTTTTAGGAGGACTAATTTGAGTGCTCGCTTGTGTAGGCTTAGTAATGGTTTGAGGGTGTTAGCGCTAGCACAGTCCCATAGAGTAGATCCCATAGTCTATGTGTGATTGAATATGAGACTGAAAAAAGAGCTTGCTTGCGTGAATGCAGGTCGAGGAAGCGTTTGATTTTGGAGAGTTGATAAACTTTCTGTGAAACTTTTTTGCACAGTGAGTTTATGTGAGCTTGCCAACTATGTTGTTATCAATTGTTATTCCTAGCACTTTGAGGCATGTTACCTGTTCAACAGGTTCATCTTTCAGATGTACAGGAGGAAACTTAATAGTGAGATTTTGTCTTTTTTGCCTGGTTGTGATAAGCATGGATTTAGTTTTTTGAGGGTGAAGCGACATGTGATTTAGTTCAGTCCATTTTTACGAGGTCATTCGCACTTTCTTGTAAAGTTTGTGCAAGAACAGTAACATCAGAATGATTTGTGTGTATTGTTGTATCATCTGCAAAGAGTTCACATGCGGATGTGATATGGAGTGGTAGATCATTGATGTAAATTGTGAATAAGGGACCCCTGGATAGAGCCTTGTGGGACGCCATAGGAAAGTGTTTGAAATGAAGAGGTAGTTGTATTGATTTTCACACATTGTTGCCTATTTGCGAGATATGATTGAAAAAACTTAAGAGTTTTTGTGGATAAGCCGAGATAATTGATATGATTGAAAAAACTTAAGAGTTTTTGTGGATAAGCCATACAATTTAATTTTCTAAGAAGAAGGTTATGGTCTATCACATCAAATGCTTTTTTTTGAAATCGATGAATAGGACACCACAATATCTGTTGTTGTTAATGCTATTTAGCCAGTCATCAACTAAGTTGATTAGGGCTGTGTGGCATGATGGTTGTGTCGAAACCCGGACTGTCTTGGATGAAGCAAATGGTATGTATTTAAGGTGGTGTGTGTGTGTGTTTGTTCATGTGTTTTTCCAAAGGTTTGGAAATAGAGGAAATGATTGAGATTGGTCTGTAGTTTGCAGGGTCTGAGTTGTCACCTGCCTTGTGGATAGGAATGACTTTTGCTTTTTTGAAACTGTCGGGAAAATGATTTTTGTCTATGCATAAATTGAAGACGTATGTTAATGTATCTGTAATTGCTGGAGCTGATAGTTTGAGGATTTTCCCGTCTAGGCCATCCGCCCCGCAGGTACCTGACTGTTTTAGGTGCGTTAGGTAGTGATAAACTTCAAAGACTGTTATTGGTGGAATATTAAGTTCACACGTGATGTTTTTATCTTGGCAATATTGTTTCAGTTTTTGAAGATCGTTTGATTTGGAAGAATCTGTCGTGACAATTTTATTAGCTATAGTGCAAAAGTGCGTGTTTAGCTGTTCGACAGAGATGTCTTTAATTACAGTTGATTTTGAAGAAGATTTATTGTTTGTAAGCTCGTTAATAGCTCTCCATACTAATTTTGGGTTCTGATTTGATGATATTAGTTCTCGATAATATTTTGTTTTTTTCTCTGCGCTTCTGTGAATTTATTGCATTTCTCAGTTTTCTAGATTCCTCTCATAGCCATGTTGTTTAAGCAGATCTCTAAGGTAACCTGCCTCCTGTAACTCTTTAGTGTACCATGCCGGTTTAGGATCATGCCGTACTCTAATCGTTTTTAGAGGGGCGTGTTTATCATATATTTCTGTAAATGTTTTGATCCAAAATTCAGCAGCAAGATCTGGATCAGTTATGTCAAAAACTGAAGAGAGATTTGAGTTAAGCAAGTCATGCAGAAAGTCTTGGTCGTAAAGTTTGTAAAGCAACGGTAGGTTATTGTCTTGTGTCCCGTTTTGGGGATTTTTACTCCTTTTTTTGGACCATGTGACACAAATTGGGTAATGGTCACTACAGTTTAGAACAGGGGCGCAGGCTTCTGCTATGTTAGTGTTATCTGAAAAACATAAACATGGTCAATAAGTGTCTTCGAGTTTGGGGTGACTCTCGTTGGAGATTCGATGAGTTGGTGTAGATTGAATAGATTGAATGCTTGCGTCCATTGGTTTCGCACCTTTAGAAGGTCTATGTTAAAGTCTCCAAGTAAAATGATTTCCTTGGATTCTAGCGCGAGACTGCATCCATCATCGTAATAATTTG
>JADBJO010005520.1:157500-160087 GCA_016801955.1 Conus betulinus
GAGTATTGCAAGGCAAGTCGTGAATTTAAGCATTTACAGAAGAGAAAGAGAAAAAATTTAATGACCGGGATATTCTAATGGCGAAATTACTTTCTTCTGTAAACAGTCAGGAACTGGTGTGGGACAAAGTGAAAAGGATTTTTTTTTTGTTTGTTTTAAATCGGCCCTCAAATAACATTGATACAGACATTTGGTTTGAACATTTCAAAACACTTCTGACAAAAGATACTAGTACTGATAATATGTTACAACGTGAACACAATGGAGAGATGTAATGGATGATTTAAATCGCCCAACCTCAAGAGAAGTTTCGTTTGCCATTAGAAAAATCAAACATCGTAAGGCTGCGGACCGTATGGTATCACTCGAGAGTTTTTAAGAATATGGTTGTAAGTCTGATCTCATCTTGAATTTCTGGGTAACTTTTTTCAACTCTTTATTTGATAATGGAATTTATCCTTTGAAGTGGGCAAAATCCTTTATCAAACCCTCTGTGACAGAGGAAAAGTAAACAATCCTAATAATTACCCATACATTTCGCTTTGTAATGCTTTTAGTAAGTTGTATAGCACTATCATAAGCCGTAGGTTACAGGAATGGGTAGAAGAAAACAAAATTATGGGAGACTGCCACATGGATTCAAACGAAATTACTCTACTGCAGGCCATCTGTTTACTCTGATGGCTTTTAATAATAATAATAATAAAAAAAAACGGTTCTCTTTTAATCGTAAAACTCTACGTTGCCTTCATGATTTTGAAAACCTCACGATTCTGTAAGCAGAAGCACTTTAAGGCCTATTCTGCTAAAAAAATGGTAGATAAGTTAATGTTGCTTATAGCCCAGCCGACCGCAAAGGGCTGCATCAAGGCTGTCACCCACGTTAAAATCAACTCACAAGTCAGTCATCACACAATTCTTTAAAATACATCGAAAAACCCATTCGAAAGTTTGTTAAAGATCTTTCCACTGTAAAATGTGAGATCCGGTGAAAAATGTTAATCTCTTTCAGAACTCAAAAGATCGTCGTGTCAGGCGGAACGTCTCTGAACAAGGTTTTCATGGAAATCTGTAAAATGTTTGTGTCTCACATCATGCAAGTACCAACACTCTAAAAGAATATGTTTCATTGTGAGTGGCACATGACATAAAATGCATCACGGAGCTTCTTCACTCTTTAAAAGGTATGAATGGGGTAAAATACAGCCGGCACAGAACTGTTTCTTCTTTACGACCACCAGACGTAGATGAGAGGAACTCCTTAAGGTTTGGACGGATCTGAAAGAGTTTGTTATCCGTCTGTGTATTTCAGTCCTCCTGCGCACAGGCCACTCCATCTTCAGACTTTTGAACCGTCAGTGAAAATTTTCTGATAGGATGGGAATTTTGAACAGAGGTCAGCATACAACGCCTTGTATGCCAGAGAGCTGGTAGAGTCTTTGCGAAAAGCTGCAAGATCAAAACAAATCTCTGGTGTGAAAAAGGTCCACAGAGGCTTATCTGGAAACTTGGAAAAATCGGACACACCTAGGTCTAGACCTGCATTCTGCGCGTGAGGCTGCATACGAAGACCAAACGGCGGAATACAGTTAGGGTTGTTTTTCGAATTTGCTTTGAAACTGAGGGTCAAAGACACAGTCATAGGCAGGGTTTTTCCGGTTCCGAGAACAGTCTGATATAGTAAATTCAAAGATAGTTTTCAGCCTGTGGTTGGACAGTGAGGGTTCACCTGCCTCTGTACAGGCTGTACACAGGGGTGGTGCGGAATGCTCCAAGACAGAGACGAAGCCCTTGATGGTGGATAGGGTCCAAGAGTTTTAGGTAAGACGGTCTTGCAGAGCCGTACACAGCACAACCATAGTCCAGTTTGGAACGGACCAAGGCTCTGTAGAGGTGCAGCAAAGTTTTCTTATCAGCGCCCCAGTCAGTGTGTGCTACGACCCGCAGAATATTCAGAGCTTTCTGGCAAGAAGTTTTGAGGTTTTTAATGTGGCTGAGAGAAAGTTGAGGTTTGGTCAAAATAATAACTCCTAAGAAATTTGGCCTCTTTGACAGCTGGAATGGGGGAGATTTCCCTATTTTGATTTCAGGATCTGCAAAAAAAACTGACGAAAATTATGGAAGTGAAATGCACTGTGTCTTCGTAGGAGAAAAAGTGAAGCCGTTTTCATCCGCCCACTGATGAATTTTATCACACAAAGCTGGAGCCTGCGCTGGACACTCGGGTACAGGCTTCCAGTTGCGTAGACAGCAAAATCATCCACAAACAATGAGCAGTCTGAACCCTGTTGAACTGACTTGACAATGTTGTTGATCTTGATGCTAAAGAGGGCAGGAGACAGTATGCTCCCTTGTGGAACACCCAACTCCTGCTCATGAACATCAGAGAGAGTGGTGCCACCCGGACCTGAAACTGTCGTTCTGCCAAAAAAATTTGAATGAAAAGTGGAAGATGACCCCGAAAACCAAGATCATGGCAAGTCGAAGAAAAATTGCCACTGTGTGTTGTTTGTTTAGAAAGGCGTTCCGAAGCGTAGATTCCAGACGGATCAAATGGTCCACTGTAGTCCGATGTTTGCGGAAACCA
>JADBJO010005521.1:0-2500 GCA_016801955.1 Conus betulinus
CACACTTTGGTTAAGCCAAACGAAATTGAAACCCAATGTCTGTAAAAGTATTCTAGTTTTTGTAACCAGTTAATTTTCCCTTGGTTATCTAGCCTAATTAGAAGGTCGTAAGCTTGCTTGGGCAGGCGATCTGTGTCCAATCTTTATGATACGTAGCCAGTATTTCACAGCTCTGATACAACAGTTCACTTGAAGGGGATACCGTCCTAGTTCACCGTAGACCATGAGTGATGGTGTGCGCACAGGCACATTCAAGAACTTTTTGCAAGCATACAAATGGACCTTTTCTACCTGATTACTGTCCCTGCAACGGTCCCCAGACTTCTGAAGCGTATAGAAGAGTCGGTTGAACCACTGTGTCGAACAGTTTGAAAAACGTTTCTCTCGTCATGCTATCGATTCGTCTCAGAGATCGGATAATGTCGGTAGTTACTCGTTTACCTTTGATCGCTAAACGTTTTTCCTGCTTGATAAGCGCTCATAGTAGTTGTGAAAGTAAAGCCAAGATATATATAGCTGTTGACGACTTCGAGTTGTTCTGTTCCAACATACCATTTCTCATGTCTCCCAAGGAACCCACCCTTCCTAAAAACCATCACTTTAGTTTTGTCACAATTTATTTCAAGTTTGAGATCTGAACAGGCCTTAACTAAACAGTTAATCTGGTTCTGTAAGCCAGATGGCGAACTTGACAGTAGTGCAAGATCATCTGCAAACATCAGAATGAAGAGTTCGACAAGACCGGGACAAAGTTGTATACCATGTTTTCCTTCTACCGACAATTGATCTGATAACTGATTGATGATTACGGAGAAAAATGTTGTACTTGCAACGCATCCCTGTCTCAAACCTTGTGGGCAATCGAAACAGTCCGTGAAGTCGTTCTGCACACGTACGCGTGCTTTTAAAGACTCGTACATCGCCATGACTGCTTTGGTAAATGTACATGATGTGCCAGCTTTGACCAGGGCTCTCAGTAAGGTTACATGCTGAACCGAGTCATACGCCCTCTTTAGATCGACGAAACATACATAGAGTTTTCCAGGTTTGCTCAAATACTTATGGATTACGGAGTATAGGGTAAAAATATGATCCGTGGTAGAGTATCCTCTTCTGAATCCCGCCTGTACTTCTGACAACTTGTTATTATCTTCCAACCAGAAAAATAAACGATTGTTCAAAATAGATGTGTAACATTTTCCGATCAAGCTCAGGAGTGATATTCCTCTATAGTTGGACGGATTTTCACGGTCACCTTTCTTAAAAATGGGTACAATGATGGCTTCCCGCCACATGTCTGGAAAAGTCCCCGACAAAAACACTGAATTGAATAGTCTTGTTAGAAACTCACATACTAACTCTTCTGCTGACTTCAGCATTTCCGCCAGGATTCTATCTGAGCCACAAGCTTTGCCAGATTTTAAATGTCGTAATGCTCTTCGAACCTCACTTTCAGTAATGGATTGATCGAGTATGTCAATTTCTGGTAGTGTAGCAAAATCAATAGAATGATGAACATTAGATTCATTTGAAGCGCACTGGTTTGATTTAAACACGTCACTGAAATGATCAAACCATTTGTCTTTTGTGATTTTGTCACTACAGACTTCCTTGGGCTTCAGATGCAAACACGAATTGACTTCTTTCCAGAACAGCTTTGGGTTACCTATATGATTCATGAGGGCATCTGCTTTCGCTTGTTTAAATGCTTTTCTCTTTTCTTCGATTAAAGTTTGGTACGACTGTTTGCTCTCAAAGTAATCCTGCCAGTTTGGTTCTGATCTTTTGCGTCTAAATTTCCGTAACTTTGCCTTTGCATCTTTTTTGCTTTGATGACAATCCTTGTCAAACCATTCTGCCTCTTTCTTCTGGTTGTTGCCCGTAAACACTGTTTTATTCATGCATGCAATTAGCCGCTGACAGTAGGCACTCCACGAACAAACCAACCGCACCGTTAACATCAGAGTCAGTATCAGCTAATGCGCGTAACAATTTTTCCTGGGATTCCCGTGATCGGAGAGAATCTAAAAACACGTGTATTTTACTGTCATCCCAAACCAGTTTTTCAGTTTTCATTTTCACGGCACGTGCGTTTTTCTCGGTCTGTCCGTGTTGTACCCACGGTCAGGGACACAGGCAAGTGGTCGGATTCTATCCGGTTTTCAACAAGTGACATAAAAATATTTTGTGTACAGAGATATCGTTGGAAACACAAAAATAGTCAATCAGACTTGACCCTGTTTGTGATAAATAAGTTACATTCCCTTCTGAATTGAAAAAATGACATCCATTAAGAATAGAGCAATCAAAACTTGACAGACATCAATCAACTTTCTTCCAAAAACATTAAACATTAAATCTTCAGAAGTCTGTTCAAAAGTCTCTTCACCATTGTGGAGTATGTCCTCATCTACATTTAGAGTGTTTTTGTTTCCAGTACGGGCATTAAAATCCCCACACAAAAGAAGGTAGAAATCATCTAATGTTTCCCAAACATCTG
>JADBJO010005521.1:12500-15000 GCA_016801955.1 Conus betulinus
AATGAGACCACCCATGATAACGGGGTACACCTGCTAAAATTTGCCAGTGATAATGCTTTGCTTCTTACAACAAGCATAAAAGCATCCCGACAATGAGCATAGTATTTCTTTATGGACGGTACCACAGCCAGATAGAAGAGAGAAGGCTGGAACCACGCTTACGAGTTTTCAAACACCTAAAAAGAGAGTTCTCTCAGAATTTCGTGGCCAACACTGCAGGTAGCTGTATCTCCCGAGCCCGATTGTCATCGGAGTCTTATCATGAGGAGAAGCATAGACCAAAGCCTTGTGACGTAGTCTCGGTGCAGGTCTGGCACCATCAGACTAAAAACAAGGGCATTTCATGGAGCTGATACCGGTAGTAATCACGACCATGTCATGATGAATTCTAAAGTACGTTTGAGGAACAACAAGAGAGCGAAAAATAGCTGTCTCTAAATTCATCTTGACAAACCGAAAGATCCTGATATTTTTGAACAACTTCATACAGGTCCTAGAAGGAAAACTCACCCCGCTACTTCTCTTAGAAGACGACTTTGACCCTCACAAAACAATTGGACGATGTGATCACTGAACCAGCAACAGTGGTCATAGGAATGAGCAGACGGAAAATCCATACCATGGGTGTCTGGCAACGTCTTGGGGATGTGTGACACTAGACTTAAAACCGCTCACGAAGACTGATGGGTAGAAATACAGCGCTATATCAAAAGAATCAGTGAAAAAAAATGGCTAAAGCAGGTGAAAAACTAGATCGAGTGAGGACACTGAAAAAAAAAGAAAAAAAAAGCTTATACACAAATACTGTAAAGAAAGCTTTTAAGATTGTAAAGGACCTGAACAAAACAAAAGCACAGTACAGTCAGCACAATTTAGGACAAAGAAGACAACAGGTTCAGAAGAAGAAGAAGAAGAAGAAGAAGGTGGACTGAATATTGCTCTGAAATCGACAACAAACAGAACCCAGAAGATCAAAGTGTACTGACAGTACTGACTTCATCAAATGAAGATACTTTTCCAATAGTCTAAATAACAAACAATTAGGGGGTAACTCTTGCTCCCATGAGGAAATAATCATACGCCCACAACTTCAAACGAATGATCTGTCTCATTTCAGATTTCCTTTCTGTCCAACACTCCGCGAAGAAGTTACAGCGGCGGTGAAATTGATGAAATACTGGGTAGGCTACAGGCATCGGCAACATCCTTGCCGAACTCGTGAAACACGGCGGAGATGCAGAAACTAGTAGTCTAAGTGCCATCTGGCACACACGGGAGTGCCCCCATGTCATGGACTCCATCACTAATCGTCACCTTTCTCCAACACAGGCAGAACTACCGCGCTATAAGCTTGATCAACCACGCCAAACAAAATACTCAAAATCATTTCTGAATAGATTGCAACCGCCATCATGCACATCACTGTTGAAGTATAGGCTATATTCCGCAGAGGAAGAGGTACCGCCGAAATAGGTTGTCAACCTCAGAACCCTTTGCAAGACACATCTCCGCACCAAAGGAAGTTCGGCGGCTCTGTCTCAAAGTATGGAAAAAGTGCGAAATGGTGATGTCTGAGACCTTGTGTTCAGGAACACCGGAAATAAAGTCCAGACACACACACACACACACACGCACACACACACACACACACACACACACACACACACAACGAATTGACTTCCCTGCTGTGTGGGAGAAAGTAAAGCGAATTAAAACTGTCCCCCCCCCCCCCCCCCCCCCGACCCTCCCCCCCCCCCCCCCAAAAAAAAAAAAAAAAAAAAAATAGCTTTAACTTTGGTAATGAACGAAACCCGATCCAGTTTTGAATGTTCCAGCGGGGAGGGGGAGAAAACAACCTCCTTGTTGGAGAAGAAAAGACGAAAAAGACGAAAAAGGCAGGAGAGGGGTTGTAGAAGGAGAGCCAAGGCGGGAAAGAGGTACGGGTGAAAAGGCCACAAAAAAGGAGACAGAGAGAAGGAAAGAAAAAGACAGAACCTACTCGGTAGGTGAATTTTCTCATAAATTCTGGTCGAAGGACCGTGCTGCGCGTGCAGAGAAAGGGGATCACCATCCAGGTAAGGCGCGCCGCGCGCGCGCACACACACACACACACACACACACACACACACACACACACACACACACACACACACAGAGAGAGAGAGAGAGAGAGAGAGAGAGAGAGAGAGAGATCGTTTTAACAAATCCGATTTTACCTCAACTGCTGCTCGGAAGAAAAACAATCCAATTAAAGCTGTTGACAACTAGCTTCCTGTCTGATAATGGAGGAAAAAAAAAAAAAAAACATCACCTCATTGTCGAATGTCCGCCGGGGTTCGGGGCGCGGTAGGGGAAGTGGGGGGAAGGGGTGGGAGGGGACTCGTTTTTTTTTTTTTTTTCCGGGATGAGGAGAGGTTGGGGGAACGGAAGGTAGGGGTGGTGGTGGAGAAGGACGGGGGAAAGGAAGATCAGCGGGGCGGAGGGAGGGTGGGGGGGGGAG
>JADBJO010005521.1:25000-32500 GCA_016801955.1 Conus betulinus
AAGGGGGAAAAAAGCACAAAATATTTTGTAAACCTAGAAAAAGTAAGGGGTAAGAAAAAGGTAATCACAAGGTTACAAAGAGAAGAACGGTGAAATTATAACCACCAAATAAAGATTAGAAGAACAAACTCATTTTTATACTAATTTATATAACCATCGCACGGATACGAAAAATATATAAGAAACTATGAATAACTTCATTGCAGATGTACAACTCCCTACGCTAGATGATGAGGAAGCAGCTTTTTGTGAAGGACTAATATCTACAGAAGAAGTAAGTTGTGCTCTAAAAGCAATGTAGAACGGCTCATCTCCAGGTTGTGATGGCCTAACTGTAGTATTCATGAAATTCTTTGGAGCAAAATAAAAACTCTGTTAACGTCCTGTTTCAACGAGTCGTTTGAAAAAGGAGAATTGTCATGCACACAGAAACGAGGTATAATAAGTCTGTTACATAAAGGGAAAGAGCTAGCGCGTGAACAGTTGAGTAACTGGAGACCAATTACACTTACGAACACTGATTATAAGATACTAGAAAAAAGTCTTGGCAGGAAGATTAGGCAAAGTAATATCAAAATTAATCAATGAAGACCAAGTTGGATATCTTAAAGGTCGGAGTATATCAACAGTTATTAGAACAATCGACGAAGTCATTGAGTACTTAAACAACACAAACAAAGCTGGTTATCTTTTAGCTGTAGACTGCTCAAAAACCTTTGATTCAATATCACGTACCTTCATGTTAAACGCGTTCCATCCATACCTTTGGTTTCGGCGAACAGTTTATAAATGGATAGCAGTTCTTACTAGCAACACTTTTTGTAGTGTTAACCATGGAGGCTGGATTTCCCAACCATTCCCAGTAACATGTGGAATCAGGCAAGGATGTCCGTTTTCGCCCCTCGCTTTTATACTGTCAGTTGAATTGCTAGCGACCGAAATTAGGAACAGTAGCATAAACGGAATAAGTTTACCTAAGTGTAATCAGAATGGACAACAAATTGAACAACTGAAAATAAAAGAACTTGCCGACGATACGACACTTTTTTTCTTCACAACAAAAAGAGACATTGTAAACGCCTCTTCGATTGTCACAGAATTCTCAAAATTTTCAGGTCTTCTGTTGAATCACACGAAAAACAAAGCCATGCGGATTGGTATTCACAACGACGAAGAAAACATATCGTTTGAATTTACAGACAAAATCAAGATTCTTGGGCTATTCTTTAAAAAAAGAATACAAGAGCCCAGTACATTGAAGAAAACTGAATAAAAAGATTGGATAAAATGCATAGTCTTATAAAAATTATGGAGCCGTAAAGATCTTAGTATACGTGGAAAAATAGTCATAGTAAAGAGTTTCTTAGTAAGTCAGTTTATATTCATAATGCAATCAATTGGATTACCAGGAAATGTTCTCACGGAATTAAACCGTACTCTGTATAAATTCATTTAGCAAAGGGAAGTACTCAAATAAAAGAGCATTCGAAAAGGTCAAGAGAAAAGTGATGGAAAACAGCTATGAGCACGGTGGTCTTAAAATGACCAACATAGGTCAACTACAAACGTGTTTTTATCTTCAGTGGATAGGTCAACTATACATGTCAGGGGATGATGATAACTGGAGTCTTATTCCCAAGTGGTATTACCACCAAATAGCAAGCGACAACCTAATATATGAAATAAAACTGTAAGCCGGTGGAAACGCAGAGAGCTCTTGGGAAAATTAAAAACGAATTCTGGAAAAAAGTTCTTTGCACTTACTTGGAGAACAAAACGCTAAAAACAATGGAAAGCGTAAATATAAACAACTTCAAAACTCAACTAATATGGAATAACAGGTTAATACAATATAAGAATCATTCTTTTTCCATGCGTGGAAAAATAGTGGAATAGAGAGAGAAAAAAAATCTAATAAACTTGAACGAATCTAGACTCTAAAAACATAGAAGAATTTCAACAAAAAATAGACCAAAGTCCAGCAATCACTACTTTTCGAACTAAACGCGGTAATCAACGCTCTCCCAAAGCAATGGAAAGAATGGATTAGTCAACGAAACGGAACGATTAATTCGGAATACACAAAACAAATCGAAGTATATACAATTTTTGTACCAAACCAAAGAACATTCTACAATTTTTACGTAATAAAATGAAAGGAAGGGCAGATATAAAGCCCTGTGCTGTTGGTTTCTAGCAAAGTAAACTGAACATTGAAATTGATAAAAATGCGTGGGACACTCCCTCACGTTGTAACAAAGGAAGTTCGATTACAGGAACTACAATGGAAAATAATGCACACAACATCTACCCTACCTAAATATACTACTGCACAAAATGAAGCTAGTGGATGATAACAGATGCTCCATCTGTAGGGATGAAGTTTGATTATATCGAACATTTCTTTTACGAGTGCCCGCCCGTTTCTTTTTTTTTTTTTGGAAAAGGATCGAAAAAAAATTACACTCGAGGTCTTTTTGGGAATGCAGATAAAACTGTCATTTACGTGACGTCCTGCTGGGAGTAGATAATCGATCCTTAAGCAGAGACGCCTTGAAAATTATAAACAACATAATCTTGATCGGTAAAATGAGCGTAAGTATAGCAAAGAAAACAAAATCTCTCTCTCCCATATACTTAATATTTGAATGCCAAATGAAATATCGCACCTCGTGATCCCGACAACTTGCTCCAAAGTAGCATCATGTTCTTTGTCTGTCTGTCTGTCTGTCTGTCTGTCTCTCTCTCTCTCTCTCTCTCTCTCTCTCTCTCTCTCTCTCTCTCTCTCTCGACCACAAAACGCAAGTCCTTGTATAACCAAAGCTTTGTATCCCAAATACTCAAAATCGTCACAGAGGGGGAGGAAGGGGGGGGGGGGGGGGGGGGGGGGGGGGGGGACATGTGGGCTTGGAGAAAGGGGAAGACCGGAGATTTGAGGAGGGGAGGGAGGGGGTGGGATCGACAGTGGTGGAGAGGGGAAGTGAGGGAGAAAAAAAAGGGGGGGGGGGGGGGGGAATTGTCACGCTTCTTGGCTTTCCTCATACCTTCCTTATGACCCTTTCTTTTCGCTACACAGGTTGGCCTTACTGGGGACTAGCCAACTGGTGGGACGATTTGTAACAAATTCTACATACAGCTCTATGATGCCGCCTCTGTCTGTCAGCCTATCTGTCTGTCTGTCCCTCTCTCTCTCTCTCTCTCTCTCTCTCTTTTTTTTCGGGGGGGGGAGGGGATCTGAAAGAAAAAAAAAAAAGCAGTTAAGTATTTTTTGTTTCACTTATGTTGTTCTCTTTGTACATGCAGCACATTTTCAGTGTGAGAGTGCCAGTACACCACACATTACAACATTAACAAACCTAGACATTTTGTATCAAACGCCAAAACACTAAAAACGGCAAGACTATGTCCATTTATAAGAGATCCTACAGACTACGCATGGTGTGTAAGGGACTGGTTGGAAAAAAAAGAAGAAGAAGAAGAAACTAGTAGTGGAAATTGCTTTTTTTTTATTTTTTTAAAAATTGTTTTGCAGATGAAGAGGACAGTGTGAAGCACCAAAAAATGAAGAGGTGGATTTCGGCCTTAGGGGGGAAAAAAAATCACCGCCTTAGGTGCTCCATTGCTCCGATAACTGATGACACTTAAAAAAAAAAAAAAATGCATACACACGCGCGCGCACACACACACACAGATCTCTCTCTCTCTCTCTCTCTCTCTCTCTCTCTCTCTTTCACACACACACACACACACACACACACACACACACACACACACGACGCGCGCATACACACACACACCATCTCTCTCTCTCTCTCTCTCTCTCGTGTATGTATGTGTGTGTGTGTGTGTGTGTGTGTGTGTGTGTGTGTGTGAGAGAGAGAGAGAGAGAGAGAGAGAGAGAGAGAGAGAGAGAGAGAGAGAGAGAGAGAGAGAGAGAGAGAGAGGAGTATCATAAGCTGCAGACTGCAGCGGGCAAACTGACGGAAAAGACGCCCGACCTTTTTTTGACTTGGATCGACCCCGGCTGGCGCAGCTCGTGAGAGGCTTACGTCATCCCCACCACGTGCAGATTGACGAGTGCTGTCTTCACAATCTGCTCAGGCTGCACACGCTAGGGAACCATGGCGCCCTCACATGCGTGGCGATTGATACTGGCAGTTAAACACAACAAAAAAAAAAACACGAGAAAGGAAGGATGATTCGAATTCAGAAGAGGAGGAAAGAATGTGTGTGTGTGTGTGTGTGTGTGTGTGTGTGTGTGTGTGTGGTGTGTGTGTGTGTGTGTGTGTGTGCGTGTTTAGTTTAACGTCTATTCACTGTGAGTGTTATCAGACGAGAAAAACAAACAAACACGTATGATTGTGTGTGTGTGTGTGTGTGTGTGTGTGTGTGTGTGTGTGTGTGTGTGTGTGTGTGTGTGTGTGTGTGTGTGTGCGTGCGTGCGTGTGTGTGTGCGTGCGTGCGTGCGTGCGTGCGCGTGCGTGCGTGTGTGTGTGTGTGTGTGTGTGTGTGTGTGTGTGTGTGTGTGTGTGTGTGTGTGTGTGTGTGATATCTCTTAAGTTTACGCACTTATTTATTTATTTCAAAAACAATCCCATACGCACTTACTTTATTTTATTTGAAAAAGTCAACCCACACACAAATGTAAAGAAATACGGCTTAAGGAATGATAACAAAGACATACATTGTCTTCAAAGAAGTCCCTCTCATACAAGCCTTTAGGCTGCGAGTTCCTTACTCTCAAAGGGATCCGGGCCTCATACAAGTCATGATTCCTGAATGTCCCTACGCTATTCATCGCCTGCTGTATTTTGAGAACCCCCAAGCCGTACGGAGTTGACTTTTGTTCCTCTTCCATCATGTCCTGCCGCAGCTCTCTTCTATGTTCTCTTCTGCCATTGCTTTCAGGTCAGCGGTCCTGTTCTTCCCAGGAACCGAGAGCAGGCATAGTCCGATTGCCTCCAACTCCCTCATTGCTCCAATCTCTACGCTTTGTGTGTGCGTGTGTGTGTGCCTTGAATGCAGATTCGCTCACGATGTCGGCAAGCGCATGTAAAACACCCAAGGCAACAGAGGGATTCTCGCAAATTCTCTACGTTATTTTTTGGCTCACGTTGCCGGCAAGCGCCTGTGAAACACCTACAGGGGCTACAGGGGAGTTGTGGCAAAAGTCTGCTGGAAAGTCCCCCTGGACAGGTTATCAGAAACATGTGGAGACGCCGTGTTTAGCAATAGAAGATGACGCTGTAATCAATGAAGAACAGCCTAAATGTCAAACACAGAGAAAATAATGTTGTGAAGTTAAGCAAAACATTAGCACATTGTGCACTAATGCTGATATGAGGCATCCCACGTTACCACATTAACTTTTTTTTTTTTTGCAGACCAACACGTTGTGCAACCTGAATGAAATATCTGTGTGAGCTTTGCAATGAGCCGTGTACTACTTACTGCAAAATCGCGTCCCTTTTTCAAGACCAACTGTATTCAGCCTTTTTATCTCTCACTTTTTTTTCGAAGTCCTTTTGAAACGAAATGTTCAATGATAACACAAAGAGGAAAATAACGTCGACATGAAAAAAAAAATCGCGCACACACACACACACACACACACACACACACACACACACACACACACACACATCCAGAGAGAGAGAGACAGACAGACAGACAGACAGACAGAGAGAGACAGACAGAGACGGAGACAGAGTCACGCAACAAACTACGTCAATGGAAAATGTTTGGCAAAATGAAGGAAGGTAGTCGAGGGTGGGGGGCGGGGTCAGGAACAGAGCACTCTTAAAACAAAAAAAAAAAAAAAAATCGATATAGTGTTGGTAGCCTGCTGTTTAGCAGCTATGAGTTTATTTCTGCGCAAAGTTCTCCGATCTTCAAACCCACATCCACTTCAGGTCGTCTGTACAGCAGGGAGAGGGATAGTCCATGTTGTGTTATAGAACGGGATTCATCTCATCTTTGTCCCGGCTGATATACCGGTCCCTCCCTTCCATCTCCCCGTCTCCTAACCCACTGCCCCCACCTGCCACTGCCCCCACCTGTACTCCAGTTCTTGCCTGCTTTGTTACTTTACTCCCAGAAATTCTGTGTACAGTGTGTGTGTGGGAGTGTGTGTTACAATGGGAACGAAGAAATGTGTGTGTGTGTGTGTGTGTGTGTGTGTGTGTGTGTGTGTGTGTGTGTGTGTGTGTGTGTGTGTGTGTGTGTGTCTGTGTGTCTGTCCGTCTGTCCGTCCGTGGTCAAAATGTATTCCGCTCGCCCAGACAAAATTGCTGAACCGATCTTTCTGACAATTTGTAGATAATGTTTACTATGGGTCGCGGATGATGCCCCGGTGTTTCATTTTACCAGAATAGCCGCTAGTAACGGCTATAAATGATTCTTTTGTGATGTACAGTTTCAGCAATAACGGTTTTATAAACTTCAGTGTAACCAAATTTTGTAAGCTCCTTGGTAATATAGTGGATAGTGTCCCCGCCTGTCACGCGCGAGACCCGGGTTCAATTCCCTGCCGGGAAGGGCAGCTTTTTTTTTTATTTCTCTTACATACAAAATTTCTATCACCAAAAGGGGAGAAAGTGTTATTGTGATTGATTTATATATATATATATATTTTTTTTTTCACCCTTGTTGTTGTAGCACTACTTACTGGGAGTATGTTTATATGCTTTGCATCATGTTTTTATTTTCCCGCTTACACTGGATGTGAGAGTGTTGCGGTGTCTCGTCCGTTTCTTTTCCACCATTGTGTGACGCGTTGGATAGCTCGGTGTGTCAAACGATCATGGAAAGGTTGTGGGTATAAGTATATCGGGAATGTTCGTTTCCACAGCATGTCTGACGACGTGACAAAACGCCTGTTTTGTTTTCACGGTCTTTGTTGATTTACTGAGGGCCTATTTTTAAAGCTCCCATCACTCGCGCTAGATTTAGCCTACCGTTTAAACGCTGACATGCATATATGGCTTTTTTTTTTTGTCTGGGTATTTTTGATACTTCCCCCTGTATTTTTCGCCAATACAGAAGACAAAGGGATCCTGAACAGTAGAGGTATTTATAATTGTGTGTATCTACCTCCTACACCACCCTTCCTGTCCCCACCCCACCCTACTCCAATAAAAAAAACAGCGAACCTTATATGGTAGGTGTATTTTTCCACCATGCATGTGGTCGTGTTCTAAATTCCCCCCCCTCATACCCATACCCTCCCCCCCCCCCCCCCCCCCCCCACCCCCCCCCCCCCACCCCCCAAAGAACCATGTACAGTAGATGTACTTTTCCACCTGCATTCATTCGATCTTGCCCCCCCCCCCCCCCCCCCCCCCCCCCCCCCCCCCCTCCATTCCACAGCAACTTAACCTTACCACGCTCATCGGGGAAAAAAGCACGAGATGTCATTTTCCACCTGCATGTGATCGTGTTCTGAGAGACAGCGAAGCATCCGGGAGTTCCGATCACAGGTAGCCCGTCGTGCTGGCAGAA
>JADBJO010005521.1:45000-47500 GCA_016801955.1 Conus betulinus
AGGTGAATTTGTTTCGAAACAATACTGTCAGCAACGCAGCTCGAGGAGTGAGGTAAAAAACATTCGGTGGACTCAACCGTCATTTCATGGACTGTGACAGTTGAGGACGCGAGCAGTTTTCGTATATACTTTCCATAGAAAGCATGCTCAAAATGGATAGTACTGAAGAACAATCCCAAAATCCGTCGACTGATTGAGATCGGCCCGCAGATTCAATGCGTTCGTCATTTGGCAATATTCCATCTTACGATGATGTATGGCTTAAAACATGTTCTGTTGTTTTTTGCTTTGTTTTTGGTTTTCAAGGGCAAATTAAACAAAGAAGCAAACATACAAGAAACAGAAGCGGATGAATGCGCAACATCCGGGGCAGAGGCACCGACAAAACAACAGAAACAAACACCCAGCCCCACCTCTCTCCCCTCAACAACACCGACAGTCTTTTTTTTCCTCACACATACATTAATCAAGTTTGCTGAGGTGGTGATGGTGGTGGTGTGGTGGGAGAGGGACGGGGAAGGGAGGAGGAAGGGACGGAGAAGGATGGATGGGGGTGGACAAGAAAGGGAGGGGGAGTTTCAGAAGCCATGAAGCGTGTACACCCACGTTCAGGTTGTTAGACATCCAGGGAAGAAGGGGGGGGGGGGGGGGGGGGGGGGGGGGGGGGGGGGGAGGGGGGGGGGGAGGGAGGGTGGAGAAAGTAGTTACGCTAATAATGCTTCCTAGTCAACCGTCCCTTTCAGTCCGCTCAACCATGAGCGGTTGCCATGGTCACAGCGCTCGCTTTTAAAAAAAAAAAAAAAAAAAAAAAAAGGGGTGTTTTGTACAGGCTGCGGGAGGGGGGGGGGGGGGGGGGGGGGGGGGGGGGGGAGGGTGCCAGGGGGAGGGAAGAGGAGAGATGAGGTGGAGGAGGGGTTTTGGAGCAAGTGAGGGGGAAGAAGGGGAGGGATGTCGGTCAACCTTGACCAGTCTGTTTGGCCAGCACTTCACTAACCGTAACCTGCCCTGTCGTTGTGCCATTGTCGTCTTGGTTCTTTCCTGTCGCTGTAGCACTCGCTGTGCCGGCCTGACCGCCTGAACAGTCGGTACGAAGAAGCGTTTATTTCCCAACAGATACAACTTTACAGTGAACATCAACACTTGGAACAGCGACAGGCTAGTGCTTTTGGCGTGTTCAAGAATATAAAATTACGTATAGTGGCAAAGGCAATGACAGAAGACTATTAAAGTTGCAGTTCACATAGAAGGGACAGACAGACACACACAAACACGCGCACGCATATACGCACGTGCGCGCACGCGCGCACGCACACACACACACACACACACACACACACACACACACACATACGAGAGAGAGAGAGAGAGAGAGAGAGAGAGAGAGAGAGACAGACAGACAGACAGACAGACACAGACAGACAGACAGACAGACAGGTAGAGACAGAAGAGAGAAGAGAGACAGACAGACAGACAGACAGGGTACATAACTTCTATACACAAATGCATAATTAACAACATATTTAGTATCTAATCAAGAAACCAGAACAGAGCGCAACTTGAATGCTTTATAAAGATAAATGGACAGTTGTTTCACAGTTTGTTTATGCTCTGTTGCCATAAGCAATGCAAGTCTAAATTTATTTGGATCTGCATAAAATTTACTAGGTATATACTGAGTTCTTAAGTCACTCAAAACAGGACAACATAAGACAAAATGAACATCATCTTTTTTTCGTTTTTTGCAAAGCGGACATTTTAAGTCAGCATTACTGTGTATTTTGTAACGTAGATGATGTTGCGCTATTTCAGAAATGCCAAAATCGAAACCTCGTCAATACATATCTTAAATGTCTATCTAAATTCATCAGTAAATAGATTTTACCTCAGGCACCTTACAAAACGTTCTGTAAAACACAAAATGAACGTGTCTGCTTGGTATGGTTTTAGACATGCGTTCCTCTGCGCTCTGTGTTTTAAATCCCTGTAATTGTAAAGCATTTTTTTTTCTCTCCCCAAGCGCTATAAATTGTCACGAGAACACGGCGGTATTTTCATTTCTCCTAGACAAATCCCTCTGCCGCTCCGTTTCTCGTCTTAATCTCTCCACATCTTTTAGCGCGAACTTCCATCAGCAAAAGAATCATGTCTCATCTGTCTGTATGTTGGGAGTATGGCGATGGGATGTGTGTGTGTGTGTGTGTGTGTGTGTGTGTGTGTGTGTGTGTGTGTGTGTGTGTGTGTGTGTGTGTCTGCTGTCTGTCTGTCTGTGTCTGTGCTGTCGTGCGTGCGTGCGTGCGTGCGTGACGAGTGAGTGAGTGTGTGTGTGTGTGTGTGTGTGTGTGTGTGTGTGTGTGTGTGTGTGTGTGTGTGTGTGTGTGTGTGTGTGTGTGTGTGTGTGTGTTGTGCTTGCGTGCGTGCGTGCATATGTGTGTGTGTGTGTGTGTGTGTGTGTGTGTGTGTGTGTGTGTGTGTGTGTGTGTGTGTGTGTTAGACAGACAGA
>JADBJO010005521.1:55000-57500 GCA_016801955.1 Conus betulinus
GCGTATCTGTCATGATTGGATCTAGGTGTGTTTGGTCAAGACGGAATCACCTCATGAACCAGCCGTGAAACTGACAGATGGTGTCTTCGAAACTGTGCTTTAAATAGTATTAGATGTACAAAGCTGACTAAAGCACTGACAGACAAAGAATTGGAGCTAGCTAGAGTCAGAAAGAAGGAAGGACACGGGGAAAGAGAGGAAAAGAGGAGGAATAGAGAGAGAGAGAGAGAGAGAGAGAGAGAGAGAGAGAGAGAGAGAGAGAGAGAGAGAGAGAGAGAGAGGAGAGAGAGAGAGAGAGAGAGAGAGACAGAGAGAGAGAGACAGAGACAGAGAAGGGTGTGAGTGTGTGCGTGCGTGCGTGCGTGCGTGCGTGCGTGCGTGTGTGTGTGTGTGTGTGTGTGTGTGTGTGTGTGTGTTTGTGTGTGTGTGTGTGTGTGTGTGTGTGTGTGTGTGAGAGAGAGAGAGAGAGAGAGAGAGAGAGAGAGAGAGAGAGAGAGAGAGAGTATGTGAAAGATAGCTTTTATCGATACGCCTGCAATCTGGACTACTGTGCATAGTTGTTGATTTGACAAGTTGACGCATTAAAACAAATTCTATGTATGTATGTATGTGGCGTCAGACAATGGCGACCAGAGCGGCCGTGCCTTCACGTCGCTCTGCTTGAATTTGCTGTCTGCCGTCCATCCGTGGTTACTGTACTCGATAACACAGTCAGTCCAGCAATGCAAGGCGCCTGGCCATTAATGCTGAAGCGAAAGCTTCCGTCAGAGCTGCGCTCTGGAGTGGAGTGATTCGGCGTGTGGTGGACCCAGTCAACGACCATGAGCAGCCCCTGTCAACAGGTCAACACACAGTGCCACTGGACTTTGCCAACCCGGAGACCTGGCACCCTTTGAAGGAGTAGTCCACGACGCCCAGTGGGCAGACTTCGAACGAACCGAGCGGCTGTTTCGTGAGTCTCAAGTCAGATGCCGTCAAGTTTGCTCATGGGGATTTTCGACCGTGGCTTCGTCTCCTTGGCAAAGTTCAGAACGTCCTCCGCTTTCTGGAAGCGCAGCGTGACGTCAACCCTACTATGACGCAAACGAAGAGGTGTCACAAGCTCCAGATTTAGAACTTCGCGTTCTGAGATTTATCTGGAGAGCTGTTAACAAGTTTCCCATTCAAATCGCCGAACAAATTCAGTATGGATCGGAGAAAGATGAGTTGCGGCAGAAAATCGAAAAAAGCTCTTCACTACATTGATCACACCATCTTCCCAAGTCTTAGGAAACACTTTAGATATATGCGTGAAAGACAGGATCAACATAGAGCGCGGAGCGTGGAAAAGCATGAGCTAACGCAGCTTTGGTTAGATAATCAGAAAACGTGCCATTGAGATCATCAAGAACGACAGCAGATCAGAAGCACGACCCACTTGTCCCATTGAAGTGGACGTGTTGACGGCGTTTTTCCAGCAGAAGAGTGAAAAGGTATTGGAATATCCACTCCCCCCTCCGCCCTGGCCTGTCAACATCGCCCTCTTCCTCCTCCTGAAGAAGAGCTGCAGTTGGACCCGTTCACCGAGGACGAAGTGATATCTGTGGTGAAATCGCTGAAGAATAACACAGCGCCTGGATATGATGGAGTTGAATATTCTTTTCTGAAAAAAACATCTGCAACGTCTGTCATTACCTCTGACGGAAACATTCAACATTTGCTGGAGAAACAAAAGAATTCCACTGATTGGAAAAACATGCCACGATCACTTTACTTCCCAAAAAAAAGAAGGGAATGTGATGCAGCCTGGTGATTGTAGACCTATTTCCTTGTTGACGTCTTTGTACAAGATCTACATGAAGTTAGTGCAAAGTAGGCTTTTACCATGGATTGTTTCGACCGGAAGGCTGTCATCAAAACAGAAGGGGTCTATCCCAAGAAACGGCCTTCAAGAACACGTATTCTGCTTGAAAGCCGCAATTGAGAACTTCAAGCATGTATCAAGTCAGTTCTACACTACTTTCGTTGACATCAAGGACGCCTATGGGAGCATTGATCACAGAGTGATGTTGGATGCGATGCAGAGCGCCGGCTACCCCCAGCACATCATCGACGTGACGGCGGATATCTACACCAACTCTACATTCCAGGTGCAGACGGGAGACACGTCCACGCCCAGGATTACCAGGTATCGTGGCATCGTGCAAGGCTGCCCGTGGTCAGCTGTTGTCTTCATTCAGGCGTTGGACCCGTGGATTCGGTGGATGGAGCAGCCGTTCACACCAGCTTCAATGCCTTCTCCATGTCAGGCATACATGGATGATGTATGTGCCAGTGCTCGCTGTGAGGAGAGCTACAAGAAATGATAAATAAGACGGAAACCTTCCTGCATTACACCGGAATGGAAGTGAAACACAGAAAGTGTGCCACCGTTCATGCACAACGCACAGGAAACAAACTGGGCCTCTACAGATGTGACCGAGAACGTCCACGTGACGCTGCAAGGGGAAGATACCGATGT
>JADBJO010005521.1:85000-95000 GCA_016801955.1 Conus betulinus
CTATTCTCTCTCTCTCTCTCATTCTATTGTTTCTTTCTTTCTTGTTCTATTGTTTTTTTTTCTTTCTTTCTTTCTTTTTTTGCATTGCTGTAACCACAGTGCGTTGAATATTAAAACACTCACAAAATCTGTTTCATTTAACTATTTTTTTTTTATCCCTGTACTTTTTCAAAGAAAGCTGCTTTTCTTACAGAGACTTTTTAACACTGCTTGTCTGTGGCCTCAACATTATCGGTTCTTGACAATAAGGAGGATGATTAGATGGGAAACAAACATGAGGAAAGGAAATGAAGTAAATGGTCTGGATGTTAATGACAGGGTAAGAGTACTGAAATGAAGGCCTAGACAGAGTAATAGATGATGATGTTTTTCCAAATGTATGGCAAGATGTTTCTTGAACTTACGTACTCAAAACTGTATGTTCGTAAATATGGGGTGGCAAAATTACTTCACTTTTCTTCTGAATTGACTTTTAAAAGCATATAACTATAACCTATAAAATGATATTGTATTTAGGCAAATCTTCTACAACACTTTTCCTTCTAGGGTTTCACATTTTCTTAAAAAGTAGGACTCTGCCTGACAGCCTTTCAAAAATCAATGTTTATTCTTCTGTAAATATCAAGGCTGATTTTCAAATGCCATTTGAGTTGTCAGCTACGAACGGAAACCGTGCGATAATTACGTGTGTGTGTGTGTGTGTGTGTGTGTGTGTGTGTGTGTGTGTGCGTGTGTGTGTGTGCATGTGTGTGTGTGTGCGTGTGTGCGTGTGTGTGTGCGTGCCACCCACTTCCTACCCCATACACTGCAATAGTTTTGTCCGGTCACTTTCGCGGGACCAGCCGACCTCAGGGAGCGATATATACCAGGCTGTTATGCGGCAACCCACCAGAGGAGACTCTGCACTACAAGACAGTCACTCAGGTCATTTTCCGTGAAGCCCGTTGTGCCCCAACGTTCTCAGAACACCTGCTGATCGCCCCCACTGACCACTAAGTCACGGAGTCGGAGTTCTCAGAACACCTGCTGATCACCCCCACTGACCACAAGCATTGTTAAGTCACGGAGTCGGCGCGGAGTAAGCGTCCCTTAGCTAGAGGGGGTACCATTACGTTCATTGAAAGACACGAACTTGCCAATAACGACTGTTTTAACACAAACGCGACACTGGCGTAAACGTGTGAAGGAAAAACGACCAACCAGCGACCCCCCCCCCCCCCCCCCCCCCACCCCCCCCACACCACCCACCACCACCACCATAAATCACTGTAATAGCATTCGAATTCACGACCCCCTTTCCACCGAGTCTGCGCCGCTAACCACTGTACTATTACGGTTTGTTGTTGTTGTTGTTGTTGTTGTTTTGTTTTGCTTTTTTGCTTTCGCGCTTTTTCTGTCGCTTTATTTTCATGGAAGTGTAGAAATAGCGTTATAGAAGCCAGACCTTTCCAACATCTTCCTTAGCCTGTCTCATCCTTATTCCATCGTCCCATTTTAGAGAAGATCAGAGCTTGCGGCATAACAACGACATTTCAAGCAGCAGACGGCTGAATGGAAAAATGCGCCATACGTTCACCTTCTGCAGCGGTTGGTTCTTGTCGCACTTGAAATTAACAAGAAAGTGTGCCAGTGATAAAGCTCAGCAAACACACACACACACACGCACACGCACACGCACACACACACACACAATGAAATAAACGAATGTAGGCTAAACGTTGAGATTTCTGGGAATATGTTATAGTCTAAACTTTGTGTGAAGGCAAGCGTGCAAACATTTTGAAAAACCATGTACGTGTGAATCCTACATACTCGACAGTTCTTTTTCCTGCTTTAAAACATCTCAGACAGACATTAAAAGTCTAAATGTTGTCTTTGTTTGAATCCTATAAATCTCCTTTGAATTCGGTTCATCCTCACAACTTATGTTTCGAACGTGCACAATCCGAGTTCACTGACTGATAATTTATTTTCGCGTTTTTTGCGGTGCGCAGTCCGACCAAAGATAGTACGCCCTGCGGAGAGATCATTCACTCCTTGACCGTTTACTCTGCCAGCAGTGTAAGCCAATGTGAAGTGTGCGCCGTCTCGCAGGCCGGCGTCGCCTCCCCCGCTTCACCGGAGTGTAACAAAGCCGACTGGCAGACCAGGAAATGGCACAACAGAATGTTTAACAAGTTTCGTGTTCTCTCTCTCTCTCATATATATATATATATATATATATATATATATATCCACACACACACACACACACACACACACACACACACATGTATGTATATATGTATATGTATGCGTCTCTTCCCTCACTACCATACCTGCTGGCACTCAGTGTGGTGGTCAACCGCTATGAAGGTGAATAAAGCCCAACATTTCAACTAAACCACAACAGCTTGTTGTCTTTGTACTTTTGTTTTGGAGATGTATTTATCTCGCTCTATCTATCCACACACACACACACACACACACACACACACACACATCATCGCCCCTCCACCCCCGCCTCCCTTCCTCTTTCTCCATTGGTTTCGATTTTCTCTCTTTGTCTTTCGGTCTTTCTTTTCTTTAAAAAACTCTCTCCATAATTTTACCAGATGGCTCTGTCTCTCTCGCACACATGCAACACACATACAAAGGCGTTCGCCTATCCATGTCATCCCCACTCCCCGTACACCCTCCCATGTCACGCCCCGCACCCAACCCCCCCCCCTTCCTATCCATGCACCCTTCCCACCCCCGCCACCCCCATTAGCTTATCCATTACGCCCACCCATGTGCATCAACGCCCTCCCCCCTCCCACTATTGCCCATACATAACTTATGCTGCATCCACTCCTCCCCACCCCCCTCCAGTTCACCCACCTACGGAACGCCCTTTTCCCAGGACTCTTCTGCCCCAACACACAGCCACCATGTCACCGCCCTTGCCCATCACCCACACCCCCTCTGCCCCCCAATACACCCACCATGCCACGTCCTTCATCCACGCCCCCTTTTGCCCCAATACACCACCATGTCACACCCTTCATCCGCGCCCTCTGTGCCCAATACACCCACCATGTCACGCCCTTCATCCATGCCCTCTGTGCCCCAATACACCCGCCACATCACGCCCTTCATCCGCGCCCTCTGTGCCCAATACACCCACCACGTCACGCCCTTCATCCGCGCCACGCCCTTTGCCCCCTATACCCACCACCACCACGCACGCCCTTCATCCGCGCCCCCTCTGCCCAATACACCCACCACATCACGCCCTTAATCCGCGCCCCCTCTGCCCAATACACCCACCACGTCACGCCGTTCATCCGCGCCCCCTTTGCCCAATATACACCACCACATCACGCCCTTAATCCGCGCCCCCCCCTCACCCCCAATACACCATACCATGTCACGCCCTTAATCCGAGCCCCCTCTGCCCAATATACCCATCACGTCACGCCCCTTAATCCGCGCCCCCTTTGCCCCAATACTTCAACCACGTCATGCCCGTAATCCGCGCCTCTGCTGCCCAATACATTCACCACGTCACCGCCCTTCATCCACCCGTTCTGCACCAACACGTTTTTTTCGCCCCCCCCCCCCCCAGTCCGCCCCCCCCTCCCCCCCAGTCCGCCCACCCCACCCCTTCATCTGCTCCCCCTCTGCCCAATACTCTCACCTGTACGTTCTCGATCTGCTCCCCCTCCGCCCAATACTGTCACCTGTACGTTCTCGATCTGCTCCCCCTCCGCCCAATACTCTCACCTGTACGCCTTTTGTCCATCCCATCTGGCCTAATATGCCCTCCACACCACACGAGCCCTGCATCCATGCCCATTCTGCCCCAGTATGCCCACCCATGTCACGCCCTTCATCCGCGCCACCTCTACACCCTCGTATTTATTATTGTTAATATTATCATTACTATTATCATTGTAATGCATTAGCATTATTATTATTGTTATTGTTATTATTGTTATTATTTTCATCATCATTATTATCATTATCATTACTATTGTTATTATTATTATTATTTTTTATTATTGTTGTTGTTATTATTATTATTATTATCGTTTTTCATTACTATTGTCATTATTATTATTACTATATTTATTATCATTTTCATCACTGTTATCATCATTTTTGTTATTATTATCATTATTATATTCCTATTATTGTTATCATCATCATCATCATCATCATCATTATTATTTGTTACTGTTATTGTTATTATTATAATTAAGAATACTTACGTAGCGGGTAACTTCGGGGGTTAGAGACGAAGTCTAAGCGCTTTAAAACCCACTCTCGTTTACACAACGAGCTTTCTGCTTGGGTAGAGCCGACTGAAGAGCTGCCTGCTGGTGCTATATTCAATCGCTTTCAGCGTCATTCAGTTAACCTCAATCACTTCACGTTCTTTCTTCATTCGTCCCTATGTTTCACGCAAGGTGCATGGTATGTGTAACGTATCATCCATACAAACTACCAAATTGGTCTTCTCTTCCGAAAATTGGTGATGGGATTTCACATGTGTACAAGGTGCCATGCGTGTGTTTCTATAGTCTCATTCGAAGGACTTTTTCGGGAAAGAGAGTAAGAACCGATGTTAACTCCGAGGGGAAAATCCTCCTGTACTGAAACAGCCGGCCACTCACCCACCAGAGGAGACGCGCTGCACTGCTGCCGAGTCACTTCGGCGGTGTACAGCGGTGCCTGTTCAGATCCAACAAACGCAGTATACCACCCAGAAAGCCCCCACTTGCCCACATTGCTTGCTTAGTCGCAGAGCCAGCGAGAATGAGCTATCCCTCCGTGGGCGCCATCATTTGCATCAAACGACAATCTTGTGAATTTTGCTGATACCGGTCACTCAAGCAGAATCAAACCAAGGACATAGACGTAGATATTTGATCGAAACCGAGCTACCCATGAAGGGTCATAGAATTTGAGTTATTCTATGGTGATCGATGAGCATGATGAACGTAGTGCTACGGGTTTCTGTTGAGATCTGAGACCTCATTCCAGGCACGTAGTCAACGCTTACTTTTGTAAAATACTCTGGCGTCAATCAGGCCAGAAAGATACAGACGCCTCCAGTGTTGGTCAGGAAAGTTGAACAAACACTCTCAGGGATGCATCTATTAAGTGGATGAAAGTCGACCGTGTGATCCCAGTCATCCCAATCGAAGCCCATATCGAAGTCAACTCTGGGTAGAAACCGGTCGGGACAGAACAGTTCCTCGAAGAAATGGTTCTTGTGGGGATCAAACTCACAACCTTCCAGCTGGGAGTCTGCGACGCTACGACTTCGCCACAGCGTCTGGTTCCGCCATTCATTTTGGTTCACACGCTCTCTGGAGAGAAACGTGTTTCTGGAGGCAGCTGATACTCTGATGTCAATCAATGAACCGTGTCAGCAGGAAGGCACTCTTGGGAGAGCTGGGAAACCAAAGGGACTTCAGAGACACCCCCCCTCCCCCCTTCTTCCCTGCTTCCCTCATGGGCGTGTTTGGGCCTTTAACCCTTTACAGTCTACAGAGGCCAGGCTATATGCAGGTTATTACCCGTGGATGCCCCTTCGTCAGCGTCGCCTTCCTTTCAGTATACATTTTGCGAATACCATCTTTTTCTATCCCTGTCATGAGTCAAGTTTGACCGCGACAATATCATTTTCTCCTTTGTGTTTGTAATCTTTTATTTTCATTTTTTCGCAGTATGACTCAGTCATCGAGTATTGGGCAGACACGCACCTTTCAAGAAGCGAAAGCTAGTAGGATTAAAGGGAACGAATTGGTCATAAGAAAGTAATAACAGTAACAGTAATAAACAAAAGAGCAGTGTCTCCTCCAGTGGGTTGCCTCTGTGACAACTTGATATTGACTGCTCCCTGTGGATTGCCGATGCTGGGGCTGCGGCGGGACGCGGGCGGGGCTGTGGCTGTGGGCGGGGGGGAGTCGGAATGAGTGGCGTGGATACAATGCCACTGAAGTCGCACAAAAGATAGGACAGCAACAACAAAAAAGTTAAAGAAAGCACATGTTTAACCATCTCACTTCAGCCCTTGTTGCCCTGAGTGCCAGAGTGGAAAAGTGGTGATACAATGGGTACCAGCACACTGTGGCATCAGCGACAACGAAAAAGCGGACATTCTGGCAAAAGACGGTGCACATAAGGAGCAGGCCAAGAACCTGGTGTCATACGATGAAATTAGGACAATCATCAAGGCACAGCAAGGAATAAAATGGCGCCTCCAGCGCCCCAAATACAACCAAGAAGACAGATACCATTTGCTGGGGGACGACGGGGAACACGTCAAGATCTTCCGCCTGAGGACTGGACACAATCGCCTGCTCCACCACATGCACACACAAAATTTGGAATTGGACAGAGTGGAGAGTGCCCTTGTGGTGAGGGGACCATGACAACCGACCACATCCTTCAAGACTGTACGACGCATGCAGCATCCAGGAGAAAGTACTGGCCAACACCGACGGGCAGTGGACGCCAAGCTGTACGGCACCCTGGAGGAACTGCGACGGACGGCAGCCTTCATCGGGGACACAGGAGGCGAACGAGGAAGAAGAAATCACATGTTTTCAGACCTCTGCAAGTCTCAGGTTTGCAGACCATTGAAAGGTATGAGTTGGCTGCATGATCGGTTTCTCCTCCTCGACGTTTAAAGAGAGACCCGGGAGTTTACTCTGCAAGTGATGGCCTGTTTAGTTGCGGGCGGAGAGCCGGAAGTGGGAGGGTAGCGAGAGGCCTATGTGACCTCCATCCTGGTGGAGAGGATGTGAGGCATCAGAAATGTGGTCCCCAGTGTCACCCTTTGTTGAGATCAGTCCAATAGGCGTACAGTCAATTTGAACAATAAATCTTTTTTGTTTTGTTTTGTTTAAGTTTTTTTTTTTTGTTTGGTTTGGTTTTTGCCTGCTTTAGCTTGTCGTTTTCCTCATGATTCGCGCGCGCGCGCGTGCGTGCGCGTGTGTGTGTGTGTGTGTGTGTGTGTGTGTGTGTGTGTGTGTGTGCGCGCGCGCGCGCGCTCGCGCTTTTTCGCATACTCCATGAGGTCGGTTTTTGCAATGACAGATTTAGAGGAATAGTGCCATCATGGAAAGGATAGTGAGTATGTCCTGATCCGTAAGATAAAAGTGGAAATAGGTAAATAAGTGAATCATTTTGCTTCTTTCAATCAGTGCTCGTGAATAACTATTTCAAAATTATGAACAACTGGTTTGCTTGACAAATATATAGGGGGAAGGGAAGGAATGTTAATACGTTCCCAGTTTCTTTTCTTAAGACGAGAGAGGTGTACTTCTCTGGGTCCCCCATGGCAATTTTGGATGTATCTCTTTTTCTTCTTGGATTGCATGACAGATATGCAAGGCAAAGGGAGGAATGTTGATAAATGCCCAAGCATCTTTCATTTCTTAAGAGGAGAAAGAGGTACTTCTCTGGGTCCCCTTGCGATTTCGAGTATATCTGTTTGCACGAACAAATATGTAAGGTAAAGGCAAGGAATGTTGATACATAAACAAACGTCATCTTTTCTTAAGAGGAGAAAGGTGATAAAGGGGAGGGGAGGAGAAGGAAGGAGGATGGGGGTGAGATGGACAGTACCCCCTTGGGGTGTGGTGCCTTCGGCGAGTGCTCCCCCCCCCCTCCCCCCCCCCTCCCGCACTCCTCTGGAGGACAGTGCAAGGCAATGTGTGAATGGCCTTGTGTGTGTCGCCATTCTTTCCCATTCCACCAATCTTTGCTTTCTGTTTCCCCGCCATCCTTCCCTCCAGCACGGACAAACAATATGACGGGTATAAGCCGACAAAATCAACATCTTTTCCAAACTTTTGACCAGAAATGCTTGAGGGAGGCGATGGATGGGACCTTCTTTCTGTCTGTGGTCTTCTGGGTATGCATGGTGGGTACTGTGTTGTTTCTTGAGAAGTTGTGCGTGAGGGTTAGGGTTGTCCCCAGCTGGGTTTTGTACAGTTCTTGCTCTGTCTGTCTTACAATGTCTGGAACCTGATGAACAGCCTGGAAGGAATCTCTGCTTGTTTGTTACCAGCTGGTGGATAGGGGAACTCCACGTCCGAGGCCTTTATGGGGCGGGGTGGACGACCATGAGTCGACCGTCTTTTGGGATGATAGCGAGGACAATGCACGAGTGCTGCTGAGACTATGAGAATGTGAAGGTTAGGGTGTGTGTGTGTGTGTGTGTGTGTGTGTGTGTGTGTGTGTGTGTGTGTGTGTGTGTTTTCATCTGTCTGTCTTTGTCATCCATTTCTGTCTATGTCTGTCTGTCTGTCTAAGCCTTTGTCTGTCTGTCTGTCTGTCTGTCTGTCTGTCTCTCTCTCTCTCTCTCTCTCTCTCTCTCTCTCTCTCTCTCGCTCTCTCTCTCTCTCTCTCTCTTGTAAAAATTGGCTGAAACAAACACATATTATTCACGTTGTCCCGAACCGCCAATTACGGCCGCTTAGAGCAGAAATGACCGATAATTATAATCCCGTGCAGACGGGAACGAGGAGAATACAGGCCGATGTTTATTTGTGTTTGTTTGTTTCTCTACTTTTTTCCCTCTTTTCTTCCGTGCTGTAAACCAATCAACTATTAATAAGTTTTCGTGTCTCGTTCTTGTATTTTGTTCGTTTGATTGTTCGATTGATTAAGTATTTAATCATTTTTTTTTTTTTTTAATTTCGTTTGTGTCAATCATTCTCTTTATTGTTTTTGTTGTCTTTTGCTTCATTGTTTTTTATTCTTGTTCCTTATTTCTAATGTTGATTTTCGCTTTTTTCTTTCTTTCTCCCTTCTTCCTGCCGATTTTGTTTGGATTCTTCTAGCAATATTTTTTCCCTTCTTTTTTTCCCCCCTTACTCTTTAAAAAAAATGTTCTCCTTTCTTTCGTTGTTTCCTTTTTTTTCAGTCCTCTCTTCTTTGCTCGTTGTCTTTAGCCCCTCCCCTCTCCCTACACACACACACACACACACACACACACACACACACACACACACACACACACACACACACACACACACCACACACACACACACACACACACACACACACACGCACACACACACACACACACACACACACACACTACGCACACACACACACACACACACACACACGCACACACACACACACACACACACACACACACACACACACACACACACACACACACACACACACACACACACACACACACACACACACACACACACACACACACACACACACACACACACACACACACACACACACACACACACACACACACACACACACACACACACACATATATATATATATATATATATATATATATATATATATATAGATATATATATATACATCCCCTCATATACACACACACATGTATACGGTCGCATACATTCTTTCCACCGTTCCTTTTCAGTGTTGTTCTCTCTCTCTCTCTCTCTCTCTCTCTCTCTCTCTCTCTCTCTCTCTCTCTCTCTCTCTCTCTCTCTCTCTCTCTCTCTCTCTCACTCTCTCTTTCTCACCTCTTTTTTCAGCATTGCATTTACCAGGCTTTTCTTGGGGTGCAGAAGATCGGACATAAAGCAGACTCCGAGTGCGGACACACACACCCGCGCGCACGCGCACACACACACACACACACACACACACACACACACACACACACACACACACACACACACACACACACACACACACACACACATAGAAAAGAAAAAATAAAGAAAAGAGAGGGAAACAAACGATATTGCTGATACCAGCTGCTGGTAAAGTACGTTTCCATTGTGCAGTCTGGAGAACGTTGCTAGCGAGAGCAAGTGAGGAAAATGGTTTGTTTATCGGCATTTTATTCCTCCCTGTAAACACCGATCGCTTTTTTTAATTCGGGATTTTTTTTTGGTCTCCTCTTTTTATTCTCTCATAAACTCATTGATTGTTGTTTGTTTTTTTTTTTTTTCGTTCTTGTTTCTTTCCTTCTTTCTCTTGTCGTCCTTTCCTTCATGGGTTATCT
>JADBJO010005521.1:102500-105000 GCA_016801955.1 Conus betulinus
AAACCACCGCCACTGTTCATGCAAAAGGTCTAACTATTTTTGGACGATCTGTTAATAACACAAATGATATTATGGGTGAGTGATAAGAACAGAGTAGATCTCTCTACACTATGAAAATGTACTCTTTTACATACAAAGAGTAAGTACAAACAGTTTCTGATCAAAGTAGTTTTGAGAGTTACTGGTATATTTTTGCATTTGTAGAACAACTTCAATGTCTGTTCTGACAGGTGGAGTACCCTCTAATGCATTAACGACCAGGATCGACACGAAATTTGCTGTGATGATTAGTTAACTTCATGATATGCTATGATGTCCAGTTACTGTGTGAGACTAGCATTTGCTTTACGAGTCAAGTGTTTCTTCTTCACTATATTACACAGAACAATGGTATTCTTTTTTTACATACATGGTAGAATTCAACAGAAAATAACCAAACGTTGGATGTGTTTACTTTGTTATAAGAAATAAGAAGGAATCTGTCGTAGCGCAAAGTGAAATGAATGAGTTGAAGTGGAAAGACACTGAATGTGGACGACATACTTCGCAATGCCTACCATTTATGCTGACCCTGGCGCTGATTGGGCTGCAGCAGACATAGGCTGGAACAATAAACAGCATCAAGCACAACAACAGACAGAAGAGAAATAAACAGCATCAAGTACAACAAAAGACAGAAGAGAAATAAACAGCATCAAGTACAACAACAGACAGAAGAGAAATAAACAGCATCAAGTACAACAACAGACAGAAGAGAAATAAACAGCATCAGTACAACAACAGACAGAAGAGAAATAAACAGCATCAAGTACAACAACAGACAGAAGAGAAATAAACAGCATCAAGTACAACAACAAACAGGAGTGAAAACGAATGGACGGAAAGGAAGAGAAGTGAGCTGCAGAGTGGAGATGGTGCAGGAATTTAAAAAAAGAACGAAGACTTTAAATCAAGTTTCTGTGTGCGAACCATTTCAAAAACATCTGACACACACGTAAAATCCCATCACTGACTTTCGGAGAAGAAGGCCAGTTTTTACATTGGTATGGATAGCGCTTATGCACACAACATGCACCTAAAGAGCCAATGAAGAACTGAATGACTGATATCAGACTGAATGACACGGGAGAAAAGACCGAATGTAGCGACAGCAGGCGACTCGTCCGTCGGCTCTGCCTAGGTAGTCAGCCCATTATGTAAACGACTGTGAGGATCGTAAAGCGCTTAGAACCTGGTCTCTAACCGAAAGTAGGCACGATGTAGGTACTCTTCAGAAGAAGAAGAAGAAGAAATGCTGCTGCTGCTGCTGCTGATGCTGCTGCTGCTGCTGCTGCTGCTGCTGCTGCTGATGATGATGATGATGATGATGATCATCATCAACATCATCATCATCATCATAATGATGATGATGATATAATAACAATAATATTAATCATGATAATAATAATAATAATGATAAAAAAAAAAATAATAATAACAACAGTAATAACAGCAGCAACAACAACAGTTCTGATAATAATGATAATAATAACAATGATAATGATAATAATACTTATAATGATGATGATGATAATATGATAATAATAATAATAATAATAACAATAAGGATAATGATAATCTTACTAATGATGACGATGATAATAATAATGATCATAATGATAACGACAATAATGATGATAGCAATAACACTAATATAATGATGATGGTGGTGATGATAACGATAATAATGAAAATATAATAATAGTAATATCAATCATGGCAGCGTGAGCGAGTTTTACCTCCAGTGGGCACCATCACGCCCAATCAACGACAATCCCAATGAATTGACCGACACGGCTCATCGCAACAGAACCACACCAAGGATATAGACGTGGAGCAGTGACTCAAACTGTTACCCACACCAGTAGGTCATGGAAGACCATGGATTTTGAGACATTATTTCTATGCTGGGAGAGGTGATTGAGACTGTTACCCACACCAGCAGGTCGTGAAGGACCATGGAATGGGAGACATTCTTTCTATGCTGGGAGAGGTGATTGAGACTGTTACCCACACCAGCAGGTCGTGAAGGACCATGGAATGGGAGACATTCTTTCTATGCTGGGAGAGGTGATTGAGACTGTTACCCACACCAGCAGGTCGTGTGAAGGACCATGGAATGGAGTCATTATTTCTATACTGATCGATGAGGAGGATGAAAGCAAAGCTACGGGTGTCTGTTGAGGTCTGAGACTGTATGACTGGAGCGTACTCTACGTTTACTTTTATAATAGTATATCCTGGCATCAACCAGGCCCGAGAGATACAGTCGCCTCCAGTGATGATCAAGAAATTTGAACAACACTGTGAGGAATACATCGACAAAATGGATGAAACCTAACCATGTGGTCCCAGTCTTTTCAAAGAAGCCCGTATCAAACCTAACTCTGTGTAGAAACCAGTTGGGGCAGAAAAATCCCTCGAATAAATGGTTCTTGTGGGCAAAACACCAAAAAAAAAA
>JADBJO010005521.1:122500-125000 GCA_016801955.1 Conus betulinus
GCCAAAGTTGAACCAAGAAAATTTGAAAGGGTTTCAGATCACAGTTACAATATTCTGAACAATACAAGCACTCTGTTGATGTAGATGCTGAAGTAAAATTAAAAAACAAACAAACAAACAAACGAAACAACAACGAACATACAAATACAAAACAAGAAAGACCTACAGATTGCACAGTAATATGCACTGCAGTTGTTTTGTTTGTGTGTGTGTGTGTGTGTTTTTTTTTAAAGCATTTCCGGAGAGACTTAATTAAGCAAGATGCTGAAAATTGGAGACGTTTCTACAGCAAGGCAAGGCAAAAACTCATTAAAACTTGAATGTTTTGTTTTTTTTTTTTCGTTTTTTTTTTTTTTTTTGGACTTGGGGGTTGGGTGGGGGGTGGGGTGGTTGGGAGATGGCGGAGGAGGAGGAGAATGATGATGTTGAAGAAAACAAAACACAGGTCAAAGTCTCAGTGGCACATTTTTTTTCCAAAGGTTTTTTTTTTTTAATTTTCTTCATGTAATTTTTGTTGTGAGTATTGATCAAAACTGTATCGTTCTCTTTGTGTTGTGATCTGAAGCTGCTTGTCATGAAACGTTTCGTTCCCCCCCCCCCCCCCTTCCCTCCTTCCCATTCTTTTCCTCATTCAGCCACCCCCCCCCCCCCCCCCCCCCCCCCCCCACACACACACACACACCCTCCCTCCCCCCCCCTTTCCACTTGTCCCATCCCTTCACGTTCGCCGGCCTATCACACCCCCTACACCCCCTCCTCCCTCTTCGTCTGCTTCCCTCCCTGCCTCTCCCTATCATCACACCAACCACCATCCTTCTCTAACACGACCGAAACCAACATATTGCAACTGTGACCGATTCCGCCACGAAAGCAAATAAACAACAAGAAGAAGAAGACAGGCTATAGATGGCAGTGTTCTACATGCTGTTCATGCTATTTCAAGAACGCTCCACCGGCCGCTATGTGCATGGAACTGTGCAGGGAAAACATCCATCAGCACCGTGAAGAGATTGTTGACAGTGCCAGCAGAGCTGGCGAGCATCAGGCACACGTTGTGGCGAAGCAGTTCTGTGATGCCCACACACACACACACACACACACACACCGTTTGTTTTATTCATGAAAAGTGCTGTTGTTTGCTACTTCCTCCCTCTCCATTCATTCATCCCTCCATTTCCCCACCCTCCACCCCACCCTGCCCTTCGTCCAGCGACATTCCTCTCCTCCCTCCCCCCACCTCCAGACTTCCCACTTCTCATTTTTAGTCAGTTTGTAATCTGCGTTTCTTTATTGCTGTGCTCTCGTGGCTGGGTTGTCATGGTTGATGATGACAGTTGTGGCTGGTTGTCATGGTTGATGATGACAGTTGTGGCTGGGTTGTCATGGTTGATGATGACAGTTGTGGCTGGGTTGGCATGGTTGATGATGACAGTGGCTGGCTTGTCATGGTTGACGATGACAGTCGTGGCTGGCTTGTCATGGTTGACGATGACAATTGTGGCTGGCTTGTCGTGGTTGACGATGACAATCGTGGCTGGCTTGTCATGGTTGATGTTGTGGTTGGCTTGTCATGGTTGACGATGACAGTCATGGCTGGCTTGACATGGTTGACGATGACAGTCGTGACTGGCTTTGTTGTGGTTGACGATGACAGTCGTGGCTGGCTTGTCATGGTTGATGTTGTGGCTGGCTCGTCGTAGTTGATGATGACAGTTGTGGATGCTCGTCGTAGTTGATGATGACAGTTTGTGGCTGGCTCGTCGTAGTTGATGATGACAGTTGTGGCTGGCTTGACATGGTTGACGATGACAGTTGTGGTCGGTTTGTCATGGTTGATGTTGTGGCTGGGTTGTCATGGTTGATGATGACAGTTGTGGCTAGCTTGTCATGGTTGATGATGACAGTTGTGGCTGGGTTGGCATGGTTGATGATGACAGTTGTGGCTGGGTTGTCATGGTTGATGATGACAGTTGTGGCTAGCTTGTCATGGTTGATGATAACAGTTGTGGCTGGGTTGGCATGGTTGATGATGACAGTTGTGGCTGCTGGGTTGGCATGGTTGATGATGACAGTTGTGGCTGGGTTGGCATGGTTGATGATGACAGTTGTGGCTGGGTTGGCATGGTTGATGATAACAGTTGTGGCTGGGTTGTCATGGTTGATGATAACAGTTGTGGCTGGGTTGTCATGGTTGATGATAACAGCTGGCTTAGTGCATGCGCAATGCGGGCAAAGTTGGAAGCGGCACTGGTCGCTGTCCGATGTGTTTGGTTTGTTAGGTCACTCAGCCCTGTCTGTCTGTCTGTCTGTCTGTTTATCTGTCTGTCTGTTTATCTGTCTGTCTGTCTGTCTGTCCCACTGGGTATCATCAGAGGACTCCCGCTGTTTGTTTATGCTGATCTGCCCGCCCTCTCTGTCTCTGTCTCTGTCTCTGTATCCCCCCCCCCCCCCCCCCTCTCTCTCTCTCTCTCTTTCTCTCTGAATCTGTTTGTCTAAGTAT